>JACYFF010031278.1:0-22590 GCA_017589665.1 Selenicereus undatus
TTGATGAAGGCCAAATTCGAGATTGGTCCAAAACTGAAAATTTATACACGCTCCACATAATTGACTCATTTATGCCAATATTGAAATCCAATGCGTAATTTTAGCTTATGGGATAAAATAGACATTTTAATAAATCACTAAAACTTGGGCTTGATTCGTCTGGGCTTCGTTTGCTAGGATTTAAACGTGACTCAGATTCAGCAAGTTTATCAGGTAAAAATCAGTACTGTTGTAATAGAGTTTTAACCACTTTAGAGAATTCAAACGTAAAAATCTACTGAAAATATTTGCATATTCCAACATTAAGCTCTATCAGCATTCTAACGAGACATATATCATTAATATTTGAGCCTATTTGATAGGTGAAACACCATGACAAAGTGGGCTGATGTGCTTGAATTTGGTGACAAGTGTCTTTTGGGGGTAGATAGGACCATTTTCATGCCTCGGTACAAGGTTTAGAGGATTCGGTATGTATCATGTATTGAAGGAACTTCGTGGGATAATGTTTTGTTTTGGAGATGGATGGTTGCTTATATATTTTAAATGAGTTTCAGGTGTTGTTAATGGTTGCCCTTGTGGATGAGTTTCAAGTGCTATGAATGTATAAAATATGTATTGAAAGGAGAAATATGTATGTACAGGAAATGTAGAAAAACAACAAAAAAATTGCCCAAATTTAAAAAAAGTTCACGAACGACTGTAAACAACTAGCATCGGATTAGTTAATAAGAATTTTATAAAAATTTTGATTTTTAGTGATGAATACTGTTTCCGTCGATATTAGTGTTGGATTACCTGATGCTAAATTATATATATCCAATGCTAATAAGGAATTGCGGCCACAATTCTTGCTATGAATTTAGCAACGGATAGGGATTTAGTCTATATTTGCATCAAATGTATTTGACGCTAAATCAGACTACTCGTCTCTGACAACGTTGACAAAAGTCCGACGCTAATTCGCATCGCACCATCATCTAACGCTAAAAGCAATGCGAATAGAGACAAAACTTTAGTCAGACGCTAACGTTTTTCAACTATGAGGGCGTTCGCTACAAATTTTTATTCGACGCTAAATTAATTTCGCGTCAGAATATTGCTTTTTGGTGATCGATTCAATCCGACACTAACAGCGAGATTTCCTGTAGTGTATGTTCGTTACAAACATTAAATGTTTGTCAAAACTAAGCCTTATTCTAGGTTTCATTTGATTTTTACTTGAATTGTAGAAAACAACATCCTCTAAGTACTAGGAATTCTACAAAGTCACGCAGTTTGAAACCCAAAAAACCAACAGGCTTAACTTGAATACGACATGTTTAGTAAGCTTCTCCATGCTCCATTATATGTGTTCATCAATCCACTTGTCCATTAAATTATGAGTTTTGTTCCTTTAGATTATAGTAGATGTGTTCATTTATCCACTAGTTCATGCCATTACATGGCCTTATTCATTTTGATTAATTATTATTGTTCATTATAACTACACTACACGTGTTCTTCACAATTCCGAGAAGCGAACACTTCTTCCCTGTATTCCAATTTATAGATAAGATGCTAAATATAATAGACAATCTTACATTGCTAGAAAAATCTAGTAGCTTCTTCTCAAAATATCTAATCCAATGCGGTTTTCCAAGAGCAAATAAAGTTAAAGACTTTCAAATAGTCTATGTCAAAACTGACTACGAGGATAATGTAAATCTTCATGATTGTGGGATCCATGCCATACACCACAATGGAGACATGTGATGTTGATTTACAATCATGGGATCATGGGTTTCAAAAAGAGAAAGTGTTTATCTTTTAAACTTTATCCAACAAAAATTCCAGTAACATTTTATATGACATTTTAACTTATTGTGACATCTAATTAATTTCAAGAAGCATTGTTAAGGACACTGAGAGCGAAGTATGTTGCCCTAAACCCCAAACCCTAAATCTTTACTCAAAAGCCCTAAACCCTAAACCTCAGCTCAAAAACCCTAAACCCTTAACCCTAAACCCTATACCCTGAACCTTAAGCCTAAAATTTCATTCTATAAACCCTACACACCATACCCTAAACCCTAAACCATAATCCCCATAAACCCTAACTCGAAAATTCTAAACCCTAACCCTTAACTCAAAAATCCTAAATTCGAAACACTAAACGCTTAATAAAAATATATCTAGAATAAGAAATGCTGCTTTGTTCATTTGCCACTTATTATTGTTCACTGTATCATAAGGTGTTCTTCGTTGAAGTTCACAAACCATAAGAAATGAATATTTGTTACAATAAGAAATATAACATGTTTATTTACCATTTTATTTTTGTTCATTTTCTAATGAGACATTGTTCCTAGACAAAGTTAATATTCTTTACTAAAGTTATGTTACCAATACACATAAACCTTTTCATTGTAAATAAAGTCATGCACATTGACATATCTTCGGAGATATACTAATATTTCTAATAGTAGAATTCAGCACAAAAAAAAAAATCAATGTACATCAACTACATTTGCAAACCATAAACTGTTTACCAAACATATTAGGCGTGATCTAGTATAAAGAAACTTTATTACATCCAAAGTATGACTAATATTTATCAACCAAATTATGCATCATTATTACGAGACTGGTTACACGCTCCGCTTATTGGAGTTGACTAATAAATGATTGAAACATCATTAGTGTCAAACGTCCTCCAGTTCTTGGATCAAAATGAAATGGAGGACAATATCTTATTGGAACTATTATACTCTGCAACACAAAAGAAATTTTAAAAGGTAAATATGTTAGATATAAAAGACTAACAAGTAAATCTAAATCTTATGATACAACTAGCTCAACTCACTTGACAAAGACTTTGATCATTTGGATTGGAATTGGACAACAAGTTTAATGTAGGCATGACATTGCCTTGAGAACTTAGTCCTGTGTAGGGCACATTCATGCATAAAGGAGCACCATTCTGGAATATAACAATGTGTACCATTGTTCATAAGTGAGGTAGTTATTGTTCAAAATTAATGATAGAATCGTTCACTGCGAAACTGAGGCAACATAACACCACGTCGATCCTTAGTTAATGACTCCCTTGACCCACAAAAAGGTTAATTCATATGGAATGCAACAAGATTATGCAACAAACTCCAAAAATCAAAAAATATAAATAAATTCACAACATAGATCAAATTAAGAATAAATACAGTTAGAATCATTCATTACCAGCCTGAGGCAAAAGAAAGCTACTAGGAACTTGAGCTAAGGTCTCTCTTGATCTGTAATAAGGTGTGTTTTGTAACGCCCCCAAAATGCTAATGACATGATTTACGAAAAACTATAGCGGAAGACTTAATGATAGAAGGCGCTAACGCCGTCCTGATAAGGACATGGCTCACTGAAACCATTTAATCTTGCAACGCGTGTTCAAATCACAATATCTATTAAACCGAAACACTCCAACACTAAAGTCCATAATAGTTTAACTTCAATACAATCGACTTAATAATACTTGTGCTAACTCACAGTCCACACTACACAAGTATATTGAATATAGGCCCAACTTGATCCTGAGGTCGATCCCAATATTCATGGTAAGCCGAATCCACTGTGAGCATCTGATGACTTCTAAAAGGACTCGTTAAATGGAGAAACATGTGGTACTTTATTACCTAAAATGGAAAACATGAAAATTCAAAAATGTGAGCTAAAAGTCAGTACATGCATTGATGTATTGTAAAATGAGCATAGAAACACCGTTGATGGGTACCCGCCTTTGCAATTCATTTAGTTTGCAATAACAATGAAAATGAAAGTAATATGAAACTGAATTGCTCATTATTATCTGAATGCGAACCCCTTGTAATGATATGATCTATACATAGGTGTACACCTGCCAATTCGATCAAGAGTTGGCCTGAAGCCACACAGGTAAATGATAAGTTGATGCCCTATAGATGACAATTGACAGGGTCACAAGTTAAATGAACAATCGTTGTATAAACTGACTAATCGATAAACTCATTAAGAGTTTTAACTTGATAAACATGTTCTGCTTTTTGAAGATACAGACAATGGACTTACCTTGAGTCTTAAAAAAAAAAAAAGTCATTTGACTTGATAAATGTGTTCTGACTTGATAAAACTTATGCATAACGGAAAACGATAACTAGGCCTCGACCCGATTTCATAAATGTTATTGTAGGTATGTTTAGTTGGTAAATGATCCTTACTCACATAATTGAGTAAGTAAAAGCATGTGTAATAGAAATTGAGTAATTAAATGACATACATAACTTGGGTGTTTTAATCAAACTTCAAAACTGAATTAATGAAAGTAATTAAATATGATGTAAAGTAAATGAAAGCAAAATAGACCACAATGTGATCAATGAGATTACAAAGGAAAAGGCCTCAATGGTGAAAAATGGGAGAGTGGTGTTTGCCTTTTCTGAAATAGGTTGCTGATACGGGTTTAAGGCTAGCTAATGTATAGCTTGGTTCAAGATAACAGCGAGTACACTAGATTTACTTAATAAATACACTTGATACATTCTGAATTGGGTAAGTAATAGAGGTTTGAGGCCAAGAGATGTATCTTGGTTTAAAATAGCATAAACTGCAGTAACTTGGTCTGATAAATATGGTTTCTGAGTTAAAATTCTCCTCACTTCCCATATTTCATTAACAAGTCCATTAAATAGAGTTTTTCACCCAAAATAGATTATTGATCCTAATGAAAGTTATTAAACTCCCCAAACTTGGGACATTCTTTGTAATATCCATAAGTGATTCAAAACTCATAATTAAGCTCCCAAATTGTATACTTGTCTTCTTGTTTCTCATTAATTAAGCTAAAAGCCCCATGAAAGTCCACGAATATTCATTTCCACCTTAAATGGCCTTTTTTGGCCCAAAATACACAAAATGAGAGCATGATCAATCTCACTCAATCTTTATTATTGATCATTACACAATTACTCAAAATGCTTCAAAAAATCACCAAACTCCAAATACGCAACCAAAATTCATGAAGGTAATACGCTAAGACAGGTAAAAGGAAATCGGCTTTTGCCCTAACCCGAGACCCTGCAAAACCAATCGTTACTGGTTTCGGCACTTATAGAAAGTTTGAAAATAATATGAAAAATCTACAGTAAAATTTTTAGAATTTTCCTCCCAGTATACGCTCCATAGAAATTGCAATAATAGCCCAATTTGCACCAAAGCAAGTCAGTTCACTTCAAAAACTCATAACTTTCACCCTTGACCTCAAATGAAGACCTAAAACCCCAATATGAAAATATTAAGAAGTCCCGAAAACTTTCATTTACAACACAAAGCATGATTCCCACAACAGAGTTCCCAAAATGAGGCTAGAACACAAGTATGTTAGTTTTGGTCTAACTTGTGCAGTTCTCATAAAATGACCATAACTTTGTCCACAGAACCTGAATTAAGGCGATTCAAAAAACATTTTAAAGTTAACAAAATGAGCTAACTACCATACTAAAAATAACAATTTGTTAGTTAGCCGATCATTACCAGTTTAATCTCAAAGTCACCCTTGTTTTATGCCATTTCCAACCTCATTGTTTTTGCTTTCTCCTCTTTTTTGCTCATAAATCCTCACTTGAAATCATTCCAAATCACCAAAAACATCATCATATTCATCAATAAGACTAGAAATTACAAAATCATATACAAAACAATACAAATCCATCACTTGAATTAAGGTAACTTGATCATGACAAAACCCTAACCTTAACATGCTTCAAGCTCAACCCCACCATAATCAATATCCCAAAATTAATAAAATTTGCATGATAACATTTATTTTGATCATGAAAACAAAAATCATAACCAAAAAATGCATCAAGATAGAGTTAGAGTTTTTACTCACTTTGACCTTGGATACTAGAGGATGGAGGTGGTGTTTGATGTTGGACGAGAGAGTAAGAAGATGAAGGCTAGACTTGGCTTGGTGGTAAATGACTTGTATGTTTATCTTTCATACTTGGCTTATATTTAAGCCTCCAAAAATATCATTTTGCTAATTAAAGTTAGGCACAAATGATAATAATTAACTTAATTTAATTGCACCAAAAGTTTCGGGCTAAAATTTGCAGCCCAATGGAATTGAGCCATAATTTGGGCCCAATGAATTATGCCAAAATGATTGAATTCAAGCTCATGTTTTTGCGCAGCTAAAACTTAAAATTTTGTGACGTTATGAAAAATAATTTAATGCTCAATCATAATTGTTAAGGCTTACTATCGATTCACCTGAAATTTAATCAATCAACGAAACTTGAATTTCCAATCAATGAAATTTGAATTGCAAAGTTGGACCCAAATGATATATCCCCCAATTAGGATGCTTAAATACAATAATTGAAAGTGGAAAATTTAGATGACAAGGTAATTCGATAAATATATAAATTAAGTGTAATTGAATTAATAAACATGATTTGGTTAAACCAATAACCATGAGTGATTAAATGAATAAACATGATTAATTAAATAAATAAAAATGATTTAAATAAATAAATATGGGTTAGGGTCGGGTTATTATAGCCTTTCCCCCTTAAAGAGTTTCATCCTTGAAACTTACGAGTTTTGTGAAAATATGCACTCATATCACAAATAAATGTGGAAATTGGGCTTTCACCTCTTTCTAGGTTTTCCTTAGTGGCTTTTGAGGAGGTATAGTTCGCCCAAAGTACTTTTTGCTTCATCTGAAACTATGATTGTCTCCTACTTTTGTCAACATAACTCTTTTGTCGACCTTGTCTCACCTTGACATAGCCTTGAATTTCTTTGGTAATACTTGCTTAGATGAAATCTATTCTTATACCCAATGCTTCTTCTGGCTCGCTCCAGTAAGACCCAACATTGCTGAAGATTATACTCTTATCAAAATGTCCTCAGTTAGTGTTCTGAAGGCATCACCTGTTCTCTCCTCATCCGACTAGTCAAAGGTTTGCTCCAATTCCACATTAGACAAATTCCACATTAGACAATAAAATGAATATTGCCAGGAATGAAAATGAGGAAATTGGTAGTCAAGCGAGTCATTAAGTCTAAAAGAAATAAACAATGAGATTAGAAAAGATTGATAAAAAAGGAGATTAACATGGGCTGGTTAGAATAAAGATAACCATAGGTGTATCATGAATTCTAAAATATAATGCCACAAGAATTGTGATTTATAAATATAGATAATAAAGGGTCCAATAAATAATCAACCAAGGAGAAAGATGGCCCGGTTATACTCGGGTTCAACTAATGAATTAGAAACAAGATGATAAGCGACTGAGCTTCAACGAGGTGACTTTATAGCCACAAGCAAACAAGATAAGTGCAATAGACAGATAGGGCAAGTAATATGCAATACATAGATAAATAGATTGGATAAGCAGAGTGCAATAGATAGACAAATAGATTGGAGAAGCAAAGTATAATGGATAGATAAATGGATTGAACAAGCAAAGTGTCAATGGATAGATAAATAGATTGAGCAAGTTACAATAGGAACATGCCTTTGCTCACATGAAGCCAATTCGAGTACAACAATAAGATTAAATAGAGAATGCGGAAGTTTATTTATCAGAATGTAAGATATAAGTGTGGGAGTTGAAGTTACAAAATAAAGAGAGTAAGGGGATTATGACAATCGGAATCACCCACACCAATGAGAGTTGAATTATGTTATGAATTCAAAACCAGTTATACGAGCTTATTATTATGAATAAATGAGAAGTAAGGTACATGTGTGAATCGACTCTCAATGGAATGAACTATAACTCATGATCATGAAATAAAGATGGTAAAGGTCAAGAGCACTGGAATGTTAACAACCATATAAGGTTGAACAAAAATGTCTTGCACATTTAACAATGGGTTTGCAAGGACATTGAAGATCACACTAATAGGAAATATCGGGTTGAAATGCAAGGGAGATTAAACAATATTGGATAGTATCAAGTTTTGAAGCTGAGACAAGCAAACAATATCAAGAATTATTGTAAAAGGGCATTCTTGCAAAAGGTAAGCTGTCATTGGCATGGTTTAGATAACAATTGACGCCATTTAAAAAAATGGCCTAGATAAAGAGATGTTATAGACCAAGTGTCAATAGCAAAGGCATAATGCCCCTGAACAATCCAAGGTGACTGGGGCCGAAGTAAATCAATGAGTGGAAGTAATGGGAGCATTGCTGGTGTAAGGTCTTAATGACAAGAGTAGCCTCTTTCTGTGCATTATAACTAAATCTTACTCTTACCACCCATATAGTGCCAAGTAGCACACCGCAAACTACTGAATTATCATCACAGGATTCCCACAATAATTCCATCTCATACTGATTCAACCCAAAGATAGACCAAGTTGCAAATGGCATTACAACAATAGGTTTTAAGCATCACTGTGCTCAATATCATGTATGTTAATACAACTCAATGCAACTCTCAAATTTTAGAGTGAAACGGACCGAGTTCTACCTTAAAACTGGCTAAAACCCAGGCTTAAAGCCTTACAACATGTGCTTATCATGAAAATTCACACTTCAATAGCTCAACGGCCAAATAGCAGAGTTCATAAATCAACGGGTCACACAACTGGAGTGCACAGTTACAAAAATTTAAACAAATGAGAAAAATGAAACATAAAATACAACTCCCAGATAAATGAGAGCATGCCTCACCAACGGGTCACCCAAATGGTTCCATACTCCACTTTGCTAATACTCAATTCTTAGGATATTACCAAATGATTGAATCACCCAAATGGAAATGGTTCCTCCTTATAGGCCCATGCATATGAACTTATAGTCAATAGCTCATTTAACTAGTTGAACATAACTCATACACACCTTAATAGCTAACTTATAAACGCTTGATAGCTAATAATGGCCCTTAAAACCTTAGCTCTGATACCAAATCGGTAATGCCCCTAAAATACTAATGACATGATTTATGAAAAACTACAGTGGAAGACTTAACGATAGAAGACGCTACCGCTATCCTGATAAGGACAAGGCTCACTGAAACGATTTAATCTTGCAGCACATGTTCAAATCACAATATTTATTAAACTGAAGCACTCCAAGAGCAAAGTCCATAATAGTTCAACTTCAATACAATCAACTTAATCATACCATGTGCTAACTCGCACTGCACACTACGCAAGTTTATTGAATATAGACCCAACTTGACCCTGAGGTCGATCCCAACATTCATACTATGCTGAATCCACTGTGAGCATTTGCTGACTTCCAAAAGCGCTTGCTAAATGGAGAAACATGTGATACTTCATCACCAAAAATGGAAAACATAAAAACAATTTGAAAATGTGAGCTAAAAGTCAGTACATGCATTCCTGTATTGTAAAATGAGTATAGAAACACTGTTGATGGGTACTCGCCTTTGCTATTCATTTAGTTCACAATAACAGTGAAAATGAAAGTAATATGAAACTGAATTGCTCATTATTATCTAGATGTGAACCCCTTGCAATGATATGATCTATACATAGGTGTACACCTGCCAATCCGATCAAGAGTTGGCCTGAAGCCGCACGGGTAAATGATGGGCTGATGCCCTATAGATGACAACTGACGGGGTCACAAGTTAAATGGCAAACCGTTGTATAAACTAATTCATTGATAAACTCATTCAGAGTTGTAACTTGATAAATATGTTCTGCTTTCTGAAGATACAGGTAATGGATGTTCCTTGAGTTTAAAAAAAAAATGTCATCTGACTTGATAAATGTGTTCTTACTTGATAATACTTATGCATAACGTGGAAGGATGACTAAGCCTCGACTCTATTTCATAAATGTCATTGCAGATATGTGTAGTAAGTAAATGATCCTTACTCACATACTTGAGTAAGTAAAAGTGCGTGTAATAGAAATTGAGTAATTAAATGGTATACATAACTTCGATATTTCAATATAACTTTAAAACTGAATTAATGAAAGTAATTAAATCTGATATCAAGTAAATAAAAGTAAAATACACCACAATGAGATAAATAAGATTACAAAGAAAAAGGCCTTGATGGTGACAAATGGGAGAGTGGTTTTGGTTTTTTCTGAAATAGGTTGCTGATACGGGTTTAAGGCTTGCTAATGTATAGCTTGGTTCAAGATAATAGTGAGTACACTAGATTGGCTTAATGAATGCATTTGATACATTTTGAATTAAGTAAGTAATAGCGGTTGGAGGCCAAGAGAGATATATCTTGGTTCAAAATAGCATAAACTGTTGTAACTTGGTCTGATAAATATGGCTTCTGATTCAAAAATTCTCACCACCTCCCATATTTCATTCACAAGTCCATTAAATATAGTTTTTCACCACAAATAGATTATTGATCCCAAGAAAAGCTATTAAACTCCCCAAACTTGGTACATTCTTTGCAATATCTATAAGTGATTCAAAGCTCATAATTAAGCTCCCAAATTGTATACTTGTCATCTTCTTTCTTATTAATCAAGCCAAAAGCTCCATGAAAGTCCATGAATATTCACTTCCACCTTAAATGACCTTACTTGGCCAAAAATACACAAAATAAGTTCATGATCAATCTAATTCAATCTTTATTATTACTCTTTACACAATTATCCCAAAAGCTTCCAAAAATCACCAAACTCCAAACTTCAACCAAAATTCATGAAATCTTATAGGAAATTTCAACATAATATGGAAAATCTACAGTAAAAGTTTCAGAAGTTTTCTCCAAGTATATGCTGCACAGAAATTGCAATAACAACCGAATTTGCACCAAAGCAGGCTAGTTCAAATCAAAATTTCATAACTTTCACCCTTGACCTCAACTGGAGACCTAAAACCCAAATATGGAAATATTAAGAAGTTCTAAAAAACTTTCATTTCCAACACAAAATATGATTCCCACAATAGGATTCCTAAAATGGGGCTAGAAAACAAGTATATCAGTTTTGGTCTAACCTGTACAGTTCTCGTAAAACGACCATAACTTTATCCATAGAACTTAGATTAAGGAGATTCTAAAGGAATTTGAAAGCTGAAACAATGAATTATCTAGCCATCAAAAATCATAAGTTTTCAGTGGATCGATCATTAGCAGTTTAATCTCAAAGTCACCCTTATTTTCTGCTATTTTCAACCCTCATTGTTTTTGCTTTCTCCTCTTTTTTTACATAAATCCTCATTTGAAATCATTCCAAATCACCCAAAACATCATCACAATCATCAATAAGACTGAAGATTACAAAATCATATGCAAAATAATACAAATCCAATGCTTGACTGAAGCTAATTTGATCATAACAAAACCCTAACCTTAACATGCTTCAAGCTCAACCCCATCATGATCAGTATCCCCAAAATACTAAAATTTGCATGATAACATTTATTTTCATCATGAAAACATAAATCATAACTAAAACAATCACCATAACCAAAATATATCAAGATAAAGTTAGAGTTTTTACTTACTTTGAGTTTGGATGCTAGAGGATGGAGGTGGTGTTTGATGTTGGAGGAAAGAGTAAGAAGCTGAAGTCTAGACTTGTCTTGGTGGTAAATGACTTGGATGTTTATCTTTGATACTTGGCTAATATTTAAGCCTCCAAAAATATCTTTTTGCTAATTGAAGTTAGGCACAAATGATAGTAATTAACTTAATTTAATTGCACCAAAAGTTTCGGGCCAAAATTTTAGCACAATGGAATTGGGGCATAATTTGGGCCCAATGAATTGGGCCAAAATAAATGAATTCGGGCTCAAGTTGTTGCGTAGCTAAAACTTAAAATTTTGTGATGTTGTGGAAAAGAGTTTAATGGTCAATCATAATTGTCGAGGCCTACTATTGATTCACCTAAAATTTAATCAATCAATGAAACTTGAATTTTCAATCAATGACACTTGAATTGCAAAGTGAGACCCAAATGAAATATCCTCCAATCAGGATACTTAAATACAATAAATGAAAGCGGAAAATTTAGATGACATGAAGTAATTCAGTAAATATATAAATTGAGTGTAATTGAATTAATAAACATGATTTGGTTAAACCAATAACTATGAGTGATTAAATCAATAAACACGATTAATTAAATAAATAAATACGATTTAAATAAATAAATATGAGTTAGTTTCGGGTTGTTACATATTCATAGTAGATGAAGCGAAATTCTACAACAAACTCCAAAGTTCGAACAATATAAATAACTTCACAACATGAATCAAATTAAAAAACTATATGTAAAAATACTACAATTCTTTTATCAACTTATCCCAAAATAGCATCTGCATTTTGTGGTGCAACTTTTGTGGATCTCTAACCTTCCAAATTAGTCGGCTATAAAAACTAAGAATAACGGAAAAAAAAATAAATCACTTATGGTAAAATGTTAGAACATAATAATCTACTGTGCAAAGTTTGTGTTAAGAAATGTTGGCTAAGAGGCATAGTTCTTTATTGTGCATGATTAAATTTATCATACCTTGCATAATTCCTGAGGACCTGTGACATTTTCTAGTATAACCTCTGTGACTTTCTTCCTTTCCAAATCAGTTGCCTACAAACACAAATAGTACCAAAAAAAAAAAATCACTCATGATAAAATTCACAACATAATAATTAATTGTTCAAATTTTATATTACCAATTGTTCATTAAAAAATAAAAGTCATTATTATAGTTGATTAAAGTTATCATACAATGGGTAATCCCTCAAAGCTTCTGATATTATATGCTGACAACTTGTTCTTCCTTCTTATCTTTGCTTGATAACACTTCTTCTCATTGGTACTCTTCAATCTCTTGTTCCGTTGACCATTATCCCAAGATCTAGGAGGGTTCAAAATACACTTTGTCGAATTCAAACCATCTTATTGTACATTATCCTCCACATAAATAGACCCCACTTCTACCTCAACTAACTCCTTCAAGTTCGTAAAGTACTCCTCACAGAGGAGTCTTACCTCTATATTCATCTAGCTAGCAGTCAGTAGTACATTAATTTTTCTACCTATTTACATTTTCCAAACAAGAAGAACACACTGTAGTTTCTTTCGTACCATCTTCAATAATAAGCTCGTTGTATTGACTTTCTTCAACTCCCTTACTCCATCTCTTCATAATGTACCTATCTGGCACTTTTGAACACAAGTATGTATAACTCGTAAACTATATGAACATAAAAACCTAACCCCAGTGAAGTTTTGTCCAGTGCAATCAACTAAGCCTCTCTCTGTGTTCAAAACAACAATATGCTCAAAGGCACATTCATGTAATCCTTGACCCCAAGATTCTTAAATGCAACTTACACCCGACACACGAAACACTATATTAGATGTATTGCTATACAACTCATCTTGATTATACGAAGCCCCTTTGGCAAACTCTTTCTCAAACAATTGATAAGTTTCAATAGTGTAAATAGACCTAGCATGCTTCAAACAACTTACCTACCATAAAGCTATCTCCATGCTACCCCAGGAAAATTTGTTATGTTCACCGTTTTCCCTGTCTGTCCACTCTAACACAACACCACAGAATATATTATAGAAGACACACAATGTAGTAGTTGCACGTAACCGCCTTTTTATTGAGTTATTTGTGCTCTCACTCCTTCATGAAGATTGTACCCTTCTTGAATAGTTCTTCTTTGAAAAAGCAGGGCACCACTTTCCCTTAATGAATTGAGATTGTTCAGCCAGCGATTGCCTCCAGAATCATACCTTGCACCCATCTTAAAAAATTGATAGGTAAATAATTGTTAAAAACATAGAAACAAATTTCAACACAAATGAATAACAATGTAGGATCCTAGCGCTGTTTGACCTCGAATACCACAACTTATACCCATGAATTTCTCTAGCATTAACCCCCACCCACTTAGTCTCTTGAATACATGCCATATTAATACATTGTGAAGCCAAATGAACAATATAAATGATACAAATGAACATTATCACATAAACCATGAATTACAATAAGACATTAAACAATAATAAAGTAGCATGTGATTAATAAAGTACCTAATAAACAACATAAGTTTTAGTGAACAAAACTGAATAAAACCTAACAAACAGAGGTCAAAATAATAGAATCACCAAAATAAAAATGTCATAAATATTCAAACAAGCACAAGTAATAAAGCAATAATAAACAAAACTTACCTTTCCCAAAAATGATAAAATTCGGCTTTGTATCACAATCGATCAAAACCTTACTAAATAACTTTGTAAAACCTTCCTCTACCTTAGTGCTCTAATATGCTTTTTTGAATTTTCAATGATATGAAAAGAATACAGCCTGTGCCGAATACCAAAAAAACTAAATCTATCATGGCAACCATAGAAAAAGCCTGATCAGTCATAATAATACTTGGGAATTTACCACCCATAGATTACAAAAAAGTCTGAAACATCCATTCAAATGACTCAATTCTCTCATTCATAATAAGACCACTACCAAACAAGACATTATTGGAATGATAGCTCATGCCAATGAATGGAGCAGAAACCATGTCATACTTATTTGTATGATAAGTTGTGTCAAAAACAACCAAGTCACCAAATATCTTATAGTCCTCTAGCATCTATTTATCACGCTCTAAAAACTAACCAAACAACCATTTAAAGGATTGACCTAGATAAAGAATGCATTGTCACTAAGCATGTAACCTAACATAACCATCCTTTGTGTAGTACTAATCACTGACATCTTTTGCCTTCTCATCGAAAAGTCTCAACTGGATATCGTTTGTTTGTTAAAAAGCTCAGTGACACAAGATCTTATTTGTGGGTTTTCACTTAAAGGATTTTGTATAATAGGCTTGGAGAGTACGGCAAGGTCTTATTTGATGGTACCGAGGCAAATTAACTGATTAAGATGTTCAAGAAACGATTCAAGAATGAGAATGAGAATCATAGCAAAAATTATTCCTATTTGTTAGAACATCAACCATCCCCAATGATCTAACAACATGGTTGCTTGAAAATTTTGATCTAGCAAGTAAAAACAGTAAATCTTTCTGACAATAGAATGTAAGGGACAACTAATGAAGATGTTCATGCAACATTAGCATTGCCTATGGGTCCATTAGAAGTTCAAGTAGCCTTGACATACGAACCAAGAAATAAATACACCAAACTCTTGAACAATGAAAGAGAAGATGGAATTTAGAGGAATAGGGACACCAAAAGTACGGATGATGGTTGAGAAAATTCTACAAAGACCACACTACAGAGAAGGATTTAAAAGAGACTTTGTGTTATATATGTTATCGGGAGTAGGAATGATAACTGTTTCTTTAGAATATTGAAGTTGTTGGTGGATATTAACACAATAACTAACTGTAATTGGTTTGCATATCTCCTACAATGTCTTAAAGACACAGTAGTGGAATGGAAACAAAATCACACTAGATATTTTAGAGGGCCAGTCCTGTTTCTCTTGGTTAGTGAAATCACTCCTTAGTTCATTTCTCTATGTGAAATGTAGATGCTCTTCATTGAATTAGTGGCCTGTCTAAACCATATTGTTCATTGATTTAGATGTATTTGTCCATTACCCAACATTTACTTGTTCACTAATATCTGCTATGTCATTCATTTTGAGATGTACAAACTAATATTTATCCTTTCTACGAATTCCATCTCTTTTATTTGGATAGTGTTGAGTTTAAAGGAAAGTGATGTAAAGATCGATGGTTTCCCACAGCAAACATTGGACAACTGATGCAGTTGAACAAAAGAATAAAGATGAAAAGAAGTTCGCTTGAGAGTATCGAAGGGGTGCTACAATTGACAGAATAAACTATTAGAAAATCATTCGTGAAGGTGAAATTGACTTTCAAGAGGAATTGGAAAGCATGACACATTCAAACCATATGTACGCCAAACCTTCTGCATTAACTGGTGGCCCTTCGCCAGCCCCTTAACCACAATGTCTAGAATGTGAAAGTGAAAGCATTGTTATAAATATCATATTGTACTGTACCAACTGGTATTGGCCGAAGCATACCATACTGGTTAAGAAATGGTACAAGCTATTGTCCAGTCAATACTGCTTTGTACCATCAAATACCGAGCAATACCGTCATTTTCGGTCAAATACCACCCTGTAAATTAAAATTTGAATTTGTTGTACTTTAATTTTTAAAATTTTTTAAAATTCAAAATGGTACGAGCCTGGTATAATGGTATATAAACCCGATATGTCTTGTTCTTATGAAAAACGGTATGATGGCCGGTACAATATTTGTAACTTTTAGAGAAACCTCCAATCATAGGGCCCAATGATCCAATTGAGGTATAGTAATATACATCTACTTTGAATTAAATATATTTTTGACATCCTATTGTTAAAACTAATGCATTGTACTTGTTCACTACTACATCATTAAGTGTTCTTTTATTCATATTAACACATGTTTATTAATGTACACCATAATGTATTGTACTTGCTCACTGGAAAGTTGTTGTATGTTCATTTATTGATATTAATATGAGTTTATAATGTAAATGCTTGCATGTTGCAATGAAAATAATGTTGTATTACAATATATTGATTAGTTCACGTCTATAATGTTTACTATGCCATTTTGGTTTGCCCCTTAAATTTTTTTAATTAACATTGACCCGTTCCCTTGCCACATCAATGTTGTTTATTGATAAATGAGAGTCTAAAAACAGGTACATGCTAATCAGATAGGCCATTGTCTATGGAAATTGTTTGAAGTTATAGCAGCTTGCGAAAATGGGGTTCGAATATAATAGGTGATATCGCATATTGGACATGGAAGCACAAACCTTTAGAAATGTTCGAATGAAGTTGAAGTTCAGGGCTTGACTCAACATGAACATTTTTTAAATGATCTTGATTTCTTTGATGCATTTTTGAAAATGGATGCTATAGCGTTGAAGCATTACCAACGTTGAACTCTAATAGACTACACTCCATTAAATTTTGTTCTTGGCATCCCAGTTTCACCTGAGCAGAGAGTTCCCATTGCATCACTTCCCCTGAGTTCTCATTGCATCACTTCCCCTGTCAAAAGAACTCATACAATAATCAATTTACCTACCTATAATGGTGAACGAGTGTGTCTAGGTGATTCTAAAGGCTAACGCACATCAATGCGTGCAATAGTAGATATTGCTTTGCAATATTCTAAAGTGGAACATCCCAAAATGCAACAGGAGAAAGTTAATAGTAGACAATAGGTTGAAGTCGAAGTACTCAGAAAGCTAGAAGGCAACATTAAATAATCTCTGCAAAATGCACCTCAAAGAAGGAGAAGGGTAATAAAACCATTGCCATTCATATGTTAATCACCATATCTGAGAGACTGTAGGGACATTACTAAAGATAAGCTAAGCCATGATCAGAAGGTTGTGATGGATTATGCATTCCTACCTTTTAGTGTAGACCACCCTAAAACGTAATTAGTTATCTAATATAATGCTTCTAAATTTTATTAAATAGTAAGTTTTTAATGTTGTTTATTGCATCAATATATTTACTAACAGGGAAGAGCTATACGAGTTCAACGCTCATAACCGAGCACACATACTGTGGATAGATAAAGAGGCGATAACTTTAATGGCAGCTACAAACAACCATTTGGAAAATAGCATTTTCGATGTATGGTATATTATCACGAACAAGAATAAATTATTAGGGAAAATAATGCATCCAAACAGATTCTTCTTCACCACATATGCCTATGTAAGTCACACTTCTTCAGTATCACTATAAGGAAACTTGCTGTTAGCATCGAAAATTTAGAGACAACAACTAATCAGATGTTAATTGAGACTAATTTGGAGTCAGATTGTTCAACCTAAAATTACTATATTTTATGCCCTTTTATTATCTAGTATTTGCTCGAAATAAATTATTAATTTAAGATATTAATATTGTTTTATTTGTTTTGTAGGAACTTGAGAAATTTAAAGAATAAATAAATTGCTTGGTAAAAAGAGAGAAAGCTTAATCAAAATGGGATTAGATCACAAAAAACATTGAATCAAGATAAAAAAAAAAAAAGGAGTATCAGCCCAGCACTGAGGCCCAGACCTGAAGCCCAATTCACACCTTCTCCTTCTCTTCTTCCCTTCTTCCTGCGCCAAACCGAAGTCCAGGCCTAGCTAGGCTTATATGCTTGCCCAATTCGGTTCCCTTCTTTCCCCTTTTTCTCTTTGCCCCTAAGGTGGGTCGGCCTAGTTGCATCTTTTCTCTCATTTTCCCTTTTCTATCTCCTATGCGGGCAACTGATAAGTGCTATAAATGTATATCATTTTAGAGCTATTTTGTGTCATTTTTTAGGAGAATATTGTGCTTATTGTTATTATTCACTCTCCTATTATCGATTTATGCTTGGGTATAGTTGTTTGATGTATTTTGTAGGATTTTTAGTCTTTTTACCTAGCATTTGCCCTTCAATAGCTGTATTTTAACCTCCCCCACGATCATCCATGTTATGCCACGGACTGTGGTGAGCCTGTAAGTGATACCTCTTTGTTTTCCCTCAACTGTGTGGCTAAGATTGACCGAGGTCCTCTATAAAAAGCAACATTCTACAGCATATAGAGAGCATCCAAGATCAAGCAAAAGCAAAAGTGTAGACTAGAGTAGTGCTTTAGTTTCTTTCTCAAATTTTGTAGTTTTTAGTTTGGTGTTTTTGTATTGGTGTGAGTCTTGAGTGTAAGAGTTTGTTCTTGAGGCGGTTCTGAAGCCCTTGGTTGAAGGCCATCTTAGTCAATCCCCTTCTCGCTTAGATTTAGCCCATCGTTGGTTAGTTTGTTAATCTTTTATCATGTCTGAGTAGTTTTTTTTAGTCTAGGGAGTAAATAGTTTGTGGAAGTGTTATTCGATCGCGTTTTAATCTATTCAATTGTGCTTATTTTCATGATTGGTTTGATTTCATTCTAACAAGTGTTTGGATTGTTGTGAGTTGATTTTTGGCTGAAATTTGCTTGCACTCTTGAAACAAACAAATGAAAAATTGAAAGGCGATATTTGGTTGTTGGACTACTTGGTTAGACCTAATGTAAGTTCATCTCGAAAGAGAGATTTATGTTTTAGGAGGACTAGTAAGTAATCGAAGACATTAAACTTGAATTAGGGCAAATTAGTTTGAAAGAATGATTTTTGCTTAGTTTAGGAAAATTTTGTTCATTTTGAAAGAATAGACTGAGTTTTTGAAGAGATTATAATTCCTCGAATTTAACCAATTAGAAAAAAGCAAATGTTCATTATCTTTATTTCCTTTCTCAACTACGAGACTTCCTAGACTGGTTTTTTCCCTTATTGATTTAGAAAAGTTTATTTGCTATTGTTAAATCGAATCTACTTGAACCAGAATTTTACTTAGCACATTCTGAAAGGTAAGACTCAGTAACTTACGATTAGTCCCTGAGGAACGATATCTTTTATCTATACTACGACTATCCTTGCCTGACAGTAATGGTTATCAAGTTTTTGGGGCCGTTCCAAACGTGACTAAGTATTTCATTTGTTTTTTATTGTTATTTTTGTTTTTCTTTCTTTGCTAGTTTAAATTGCGCTGGAAGTGTTGGTGAAAGTGCTTGCCAGAATGTTTCCTAGTTTATGCGAAGTTTGATCTTGTACGAACCTGATCCAGAGATTGAAAGGACTTTTCGCCTAAGGAGGAAAAAGCAAAGGATTGAAGAGCAAAGACGCGAGGCAAGAAAGAATTCAAACATGGCAGAAGGTGACGAACGAAGGACTCTTCATGGTTTTGTTACCCCAGGAGTCCAGGGGATCACCTCAAGCATCACTCGCGCTGCTGTCGATGCCAGCAACTTCGAACTCAAACCAACACTCATTTCCATGGTGCAAGAATCTCAGTTCGGTGGAACTCCCTTGGAAGACCCAAATCTGCACATCTCGATCTTTTTAAAGGTGTGTAATGTGCTGAAATTAAATGGAGTCTCTAGTGATGCGATTCAGCTGCACTTATTCCCTTTCTTATTGAGGGATAAAGCGAGGGCTTGGTTGTACTCTTTGCTGTTTGGATGCATAACCACCTGGGATGAGTTGACAAGAGCATTCCTCGCTAAGTTTTTCACTCCAAGCAAAACAGCAAGCCTAAGGAATCGGATCACCAACTTTCTGCTGAGAGATGACCAGACGCTTTATGAAGCCTGGGAGCATTTTAAAGATCTGCTGCATTTGTGCCCCCATCATGGTCTTTCTAACACCCCCAGCCCCTAGGGCCGAAAGCGTTACGTTTTCCTAACTTCTTACTTAAATTCTGGGATGAAACGGACAACATTTCCCTTGAAAACTGAACGTTCCCAGGCTAAACGCCTTACAATAAGTCCCTGTAAATCAACGGAAGCGTAAACATTTAAAACCTAACTCAACGGCCACCCGCTCGGAGTACACCAAACATAATAGGTCATTAATACAGAAACAGTAAAAGATACAACTCAACGGTTCACACAACCGGAGTAGGGGGTTTACATCCCATCACGTAACTAATTTCAACCAAAAGACATCTAACTAACTGGATGGTTGGCTCATATAGCCATACAGAGCGACTCATAACCAAAATGTGTTACATGAACCTTGAATACTGTTTACAAGCGTTTACAAACTAGGAAGGACTTTACAAGACTCCTTAAAGACATAAATAGGCGCTAATGACACCTTGCAAGCAATAAGCGATTCCAGCTGATTCAACTCCTTCCTGACATAAAGAAAACCTGGGGGAAAAGGGGAAAAAGTAGTGGAATGAGCAACCACACGCTCAGTGAGTGTCCCCCAATCCCCTTAAAACCAAAACTGTTGCAGGCAATAGTATCTTTACTAAACACATATCACGTATTCATACTATAATATCATAATAGGCATTTACGAAGTTCTTATAGAAACATCACTAACCATAAGCTTCACTTTACCCACTTAACATATTTCTAGGTCCTCAAATGACCAACTTCTTGACTACAGGCAGTTAATCACTTAGGCAAGCAATGAAGTTAAGCACATAACGTTCTTTCTCATAAACATAACTCGTGATATCCACTTAACGAACAACTATAATAATAAGTTACACGTCACAGATTGTAAACACTTAAACGTGATAGATTCTCAGTTTCATGAAAGGTTCTTAGTTTCAATAAAGGTGGCATGTTAGGGACTTGCTTACATATCACGTGACTCTAAACAAAACATGTGACGCACTATCACCTATATGCTCATTATGTACTTCAAGAGAAACCACATGATATGTCATGAAAACAACATGGCTACTTGCTCGCTTGAACACATGCTTCTAACTATAATGCTTGTACACTCACTTTGAAGTCACATATTATTTACTATCACATGCTTTGAAGTTTCAAGTGCAGACACTTTCGTTTCTTTCTTTGCAAACATAACTCATTCATAAAGTATACTTAGAGCATGCATGTAGCACACATAGGAAACTTTCTTTCTTTTTACTGAAAACACTTCATTTAGCCATTGAGGCTCTTAAAACTCTTCTGAGGCTCTTAAAACTCTTCTGTTAGCCTTTTAGGCTCTTAAAACTCTTCTGTTAGCCTTTTAGGCTCTTAAAACTCTTTTCTTTCATCTTGGTCGTATAATGACCCTTCAAACTTTCTTTCTGAAACATTTCAAAGGCAAAGTGCCAACTGCTTTTCATATTGAATAATAAACTACTTCTGGGCTTAAGATCATGAAGTGCTGGTTGGGAGAGATCTACACTCAATCCCCCAAGCTCTTACACCCGGGATGGCAACTAAACTTTTGGACCTTAACCCTCGTCAGGGTCTCTAGGGACTACGCCCTAGGCTATATAGAGATTCCCCCCGTTCAAGCGAGTTCACTCCCTATCTGATGTCCCTATGCACTTATCTTAGCCATTTAAACTTGGTCTTAACGACTAATAAGTTTGCTGCTGCCTCTCACAGCGAAATCTTTTATCATACAACTCACGCTTTTGTAAAATTCTTTAGGGATTCCCCCGTTCAAGGGAGTTCACTCCCAAAACTGCTTTCATTTACTTAAAATAGGCCATCATGCAATAATAGTTATGGCTACTATCGTTTCAAAACATGAAATCTTTCTTTAAAAACTCACTCTTATGCACATAATGCAATCTAAGCATTTAAGCACATATATTACATATATCACATTTAAGCACTTCATATCAATCATATCAATTCAACACAATAAGCCACACATGGCCTCGCAATCCACACGATTGCGGCTAATTCACAACCCAGTCTCCCTCCTCACTTTCACCGTACACACAAGACCTCAAACGCTCATAATGTTATCCTCAAACCATCCAACTACTAGCTCGTTTCATCAATTTATTTGTCATAATAAGTTATCATAAAGATTTATTAAAGATGGTGAGGTTTAGGCTCTTACCTGTGCAAACAGCACCTTTCAGCCACATATAAACATATTCAGTCATCACTTGACAACACTTTACTAAGTAAACCAAACATGATTCAAATCTAACATACACGATGCATTTTAAAGGAAGCTTTCCTAAGCATGAACGTACTTTGAATGAAGCTAAGCACATCTCAATAACTTCAAGTTTCATTCAA
>JACYFF010031278.1:37590-53753 GCA_017589665.1 Selenicereus undatus
AAGGCGGGTCTTACAGTCTTCAACATTGGATGATAGCCCAAGCGTTCTACAACGGTGTGACCCAATCTGTGAGGTCCACTATTGATGCGCCGGCAGGAGGAACTCTGATGAGAAAGACTGAGGATGAAGCCTATAATTTAATCGAGGAGATGGCACTTAACAACTTCCAATGGTCCACAGAACGAACCCAACCCAAGCTGGTTAGAGGTAAGCTTGAAATTAATGCACTTACTTTACTATTTGCTAAAGTAGATGCCATGACTCATAGACTGGACCAAATAAATGTTAGTGCTGTGAACTCTAGTGCCCCTTCCCCTTATAAAACTTGTGGTTCAATTGAGCATATAACTCTGAATTGTCAAGTTGGGAGTCCGTTTCGCAGGACCGTAATGAAGTTAATTACGTGCAAAATTTCAACCCGAGACCGACCAATGACCCTTATTCTAATACCTATAATCCGGGTTGGAAGAATCATCCAAAATTTTCTTATAAGTCGAATCCAAACACTGTGAACATGCCCCCTATGAATGCTAGAGTACCCCTTAGTTTTCAAAGACCCCCATTCCCTTCTTAGATATCCCAAAAGTCAAATTTATAGGTAATGATGGAAAATATACTTATGACGCAACAAAAACAGGATGAGTATATTAAGCAATTAGCCTCAAAGGTTGATGTGCTTACAACTCATAATAGGATGTTAGAAGCCCAAATTGCCCAAAAAGCTACTTTCTCATCTACGCTTCTAGATAGACTTCCCAGCAAGCCTGAATCTAATCCTCGTGAGCACTGTAGCTACCATGAAGGAAGAAGAGGACCTAACTGACTCTGAGGAAGCACCAATGAAAGAGGGTAGAGAGATAACTATGACTGGTAGTAAAGAGAGAAATAATGATGGCAAGACTGCCACTTTCAAGGAAAATGACACTGTTAAGATCCCGACCATTTTCCCCCCTAAGCTCCCTGACCCAGGTAGTTTTTTTATCCCTTACATTGTAGGAAAGGTAGAAATTGAGAGAGGTCTATGTTATCTAGGTGCAAGTGTCAGTATAATGCCCTATTCTTTATTTTATAAGTTGCACCTAGGACCATTACTGGCTGTATCCTTTTCCCTGCAGTTGGCTGATGGTTCTTTGATGTAACCTATAGGTAAATTGGACAATGTGCCAGTCCATATAGGAGATATTTGGGTGTTGGAAGATTTCATTATAGTCGATATGCTTGAAACTGACGATGCCCAAATTATCCTAGGTCGGCCCATTTTGGCGACAACTAGTTGCCACATAGGTGTAAGAGAGGGTCGGGTATCTTTTGAGGTAGAAGGGCGCTTTGCTGTGTTTAGCCAAAGGAATGAGGACATGGTTTCTCCTCATTCTCCTAAATTGGATGCATTACCCATTTCCCCTGAGATTGATATGGAGGATGTTTGGAATTATGAAGATCCTCCTAATTATGACTGGATTTCTTATGAGGATCCTGACCAAGGGTACGTTAAGGTGGAGTTTGCTGCTCTTATGCCACCTAACAAGCCCGAGGTTGAGGCCGTTGTTTCTAATGAATCTTGAATGAGTGATTACTGCAGGTTTGCACAAATTGTTCTCTCTATGCCCCCTATATAAGGTTTTGATGCAGATTTTGATGTAGGGGTTGAACGAATTGATGATAGCTCGTTTGATGGGCCACAAGAGCGATTTGTTTTGTATGCAGACAGTGCGTTATGGCACCAAGTTATGAAGACAAAGGACCTACAGTGAGAACTTTTAAGATGGTACCTTCAACTGAATAAGTTTGATTTCATCGTCCAGGACAAAGCCAATGTCCATATACCATCTGATCCGGACCACACATAGAACAAGGGTCATGTTCTTGACCTTAAAAGAGCGATTTTTAGGAGGTAACCCAAGCTTTCTTTCTTGTTTTTTTTTTCTAGTTTTGATTTTTATTAATTTTTATAGTTATATATGCAAAAAAAAAGAATAAATAAAAAAAGAGAAAAAAAATATATGAATAAAATGTTGGCACCACGGTCAATACCCTAGAAATACGGTTGTGGGGTGCCAACCCAGAAAACTCAAAAAATTTGGATGCCTGCAGACACCACAAACAGACCGTGGTGAGCCCCACGACCCATGGTGGTCTGCTATGGGCCACGGTCCAGCTTTTTGACCGCGGTGCCTCTTCCCTTTCCCCCCATCTTCTTTAACCTCTCGACATACTCTCTCTCTCTACCCCTATTTTCTCTCTTTAAACTCCATAACCAAATCTCACTAACCTCCCCTCATTTCTTCACCATTTTCAATCATTTTCACATCAAATTCTTTCCTTTCACTCAATCTTCCCTTGTTCTTCTTAAAATCCATCTCATTCTTCTTCTTTAACTTCAAATTCATCTCACCTTTACTCATCCACCATACCCATCCTTTTCTCTCTCTTATTTTTTACATTTTTGTTTAATTCCTTTACTTTTTTATATTTAGGTTTGGAACTACGGCACCAAACAAGAGGCCAAGGACCACCAAGGAGGGTGGTTCTTCAAGTCAAGCACCACCTCGACCTCAAAGAACATCCCGAATATTAACCAATGTGCATGCTAGAGGTGCCATTCCTCACCCCATTGGTTTAACGTATCCTGATCATGTTGCCAGGCATAATTACTTAAATGAATGATGGTTGCAGCAATTAGATATTATGATGAGGATTCGTTAGCCCGGTTGGGAATTTTGGATGATATTTGTTAGTTGTTTGCTAGAGGTGCTATGGGCTACTTTTTAGAAATCAAAGAGCACACATGTAACACCCGCAGCCCCTAGGGTCAGAAGCGTTACGTTTTCTTACTTCTTACTTAATTTTTGGGGTGAAACGGACATAGTTTTCCCTAAAAACTGACCGTTTCCAGGCTAAAAGCCTTACAAAAAAATTTCCTGCAAAACAACGGAAGCGCATAACATTTAAAAGAAGCTCAACGGCCACACGCCGGAGTTTACAACTCAACGAGCCACCCGCTTGGAGTACACCAAACATAATAGTTCTTTAATACATGAAAAGTAAAAGATACAACTCAACGGTCTACACAACCGGAGTACTGGGGTTTACATCCCAAAATACAACCAACTTTAATCAAGAAGACATCTAACTATTCAGATGGTTGGCTCACACGGCCATACAGAGCAACTCATGAACAATATGTATTATATGAACTAGAAAACTTAGTTTAAAACACTTACAAACTAGGAATACATTATATTAAAACGTTAAACACATGAATCTACTTCTATATGGCACACATAACTCCTTTTTCATGTAGGGGTAGACTCCGGCTCACATAAGTAGCTTGATTTTCACCTGACATAACAAAAGACTGGGGGAAAAAGGGGAAAGAGTATTGGGGTGAGCAACCACACGCTCAGTGAGAATTCCCCTACTCCTTAAAACCCAAAACAGTTGCAGATAATAATACTAATAATAGCTATATATCACACATTCATACTTTACTATCATATTAGACAATCATAGATCCCAAGAAAAGATTGCCCTTCTGAAAACTTCATTCCAATCCATTCAACTCAATTCTAGGCCCTTAATGACCAAACTTTCCTACTTGCAGGCATTTAGGCACATAAACAAGTATACAACCAGGTCTGAATACAAGGGCTTTCAAACTCTCTTTTGAAAACATAGTGACTCTCGATAAATACCAAGAATTATAAATCATGTAAACTTCTTTAAAACTTACAACTTTTCTAAAAACTTATGAGACACCCAAATTAGTAATAAAAGCTTGGCAAGAAACATTCTTTCTTAAGATATGCACCATTAAAAACTTAAACGTTCAATGCATTGCTAGGCTGTAACCAACTATACTTGAAATTCATTTAAACTATATTAAGAACTCATTCATATATTACGTGCATTTGAAAGCTTTCTTTCTTGAACTGCTTAAAGTGGCAATTTGCCAAATCTCCTTTTTATCAGGAACTTACTTATAATATAAAACATCTTATTGTGCTGGCTAGGGAGGTCAACACCGCCCTTAAGTGAGATCGTCACTCTTATTCTACGTTATCCCCGGGGTATACGTACTTAACTTTTGGCCAAAACGCATCTTAGTAGAGTAATTCTAACCTCGATACTGTCCTCTATGGGGCAACAACTCACACTAGTATAATCATATCCTGAGTCTAGTCCCCTTCAAGGTTTTCTTACGCGTCACACATCATAACTTATCTAGGGAGCAGCTCACACCAAGATATTTCATATCTTGAGTCCAGTTCCTAGGAACAGCTCACACCAAGATTGCTCATATCTTGAGTCCAGTTCCTAACTTATCTAAAGGGGAAATAGGTCACGCCATCTTTGTGTCCAGTTTCCAGGAACAGCTCACACCAGGATAATCATATCTTGAGTCCAGTTCCTAACATTTCTTTAGGGGGAAACAGCTCACGCCATCTTTGCGTGCAGTTTCCGCCCTCTGGCCACCTTCCCAACACATTTTTTAGTCTTTAAAGACATATTTCATTTCTCTGTTTCAAATGCTTACTTGGCTGAAAACTTGCTTTTTAAACTAAACAACCATAACCTTTTGAAATGCTTATAGTTCATTCATTTTTGGCTTAAACACTGCCTATAGACGTTATAAGTTCATTAACACATAAATAGACTTCCTTTGAAACTTGAAAGCTTCTTAAAAACGTAATGAGCTTATTAAGTAGTAAAACGATTTCGTTCCGAACTTAAAAGCTTCGTATAAGCGTAATACGACTACTAACTTGCAAAATGACTTCGTTTTTAACTTAAGAAACTCTTATAGACGTAAAACGTTTGCTAGTTTATAAAATGAATTCATTTCTAACGTAAAATCTTTGTATAAATGTAATACATTATTAACTCGTAAAATGACTTCCTCTTAGACTTAAAGGCTTCTTATAAAGGCAACAAGTTGGTGAATACTTAACACGATTTCACTTTAAACTTAAAAGTTGCTTATAAACGTAACACGTTTACTAAATCGTAAAATGACTTAGTTTTTAACAAAAAGGTTTTTTATATAAACATAATAAGGTTGCCTAATCATAAAACGACTTCGTTTCTAACTTGAAAGCTTCGTATAAACGTAATAAGGTTGCTAATTCGTAAAACGACTTCATTTTCAGGTTAGAAGCTTCATATAAAAGTAATAAGGTTGTTAAATCGTAAAACGACTTCCTTTTCAACTTAGAAGCTTCATATAAACGTATTAAGTTTCCTAACTCGTAAAATGACTTCATTTCCAACTAAAAAGATTCTTATAAATATAAAACGATTGCTAACTCATACAAACGACTTCACTTTTTAGCTTAAAAGCTTCTTTTAAATGTAAAACGTTTACTAATTCGAGGAACAACTTTGATTTTAGCTAAAAGCTTATCACAAACGTAATAGGTTCGCTAATTCATAAACGAACCCATTTAAAACTCAAAACACTTTAGTTAGCGTTTAACTTAAATTAAATTTGTAATTGAAACTTCAGTTGCTATTCTATAACTCCTTTCAATTCCTTTTTAAAACTCAAGAAGGGTGTATAAATGAAATAAAGACTTAAAACGCTCCTAAACTCGCTACTATTCAAAAACTGTAAGCATTTGGCTCGTTTATAAGATAACGAGGTTTCTTTGTAAGTTTTCAACATGAACGTTTCTTAAATAGGATGGAGTTACTAACTTGTAACTGGAAACTCAATAGAAATTTAAAAAGCAAATAACTTACAATCAGCTAAACCCATAATTAGCCTTGAAATGACCCTTTTCAAGTCATTTAAATTCCTTTAAACATAAAGAGGGCTCATAAACAAACCGGTGCCTTAAAAACGTTTTTGAACTCACTTTTAATTCACTTTTGAAATTCCTAAACCTATCGACTATTCAGTCGAGTCACTAACTGAGCAGTTCGACGGTTTAGGACCCTTTTTACACTTTAGACATCCTAACACACGAATAGGCAACTGATAAACTTAAAAGCATTCTCAATGTGTAAAACAAGCTTTCTGTATGACATTTTCTTTTTGAAGACGTCTAAAGTTTCAAGAATTAATCACATAATGTCACATAGCATATCGGGGGAAAAAGGTTTACACATAGCACATTCATACACTTCATATCACAACTCATTAAGCCACACATGGCCTCGCAATCCACACAATTGCTGCAATTCACAACCCTATCTACCTCCTCACACAGCACTGGCCACAAGATCCTTGAACCACTCAATAGTTTCACCTCAAGCCATCCAACTACTAACTTTGTTTAACATTATCATCAACAAACCAACAGTACATAAAACGATCGTATATAGGCAATACGTTCATGCTCAATAGCCAACTTAGAATTTAACATACTAAACTGATGCAAATAGAAACTTCAAGCGATATTTACTTTCTTGTTCACAAACCAATATACATAGGCTTAGTATCTCCTTTGTAATTACCAAGAATAAACCATTAACATGCTCAAACTGATTTAGCCATGACTTTTAAACATAATTCAGTTTACACCACAATTACTTCAACTACCCAACTAACATCCCTAAGCGTTAAATAGTCCATCAAATGCGACAACGTATGCTAAACAGCCCACTATCAACATTTTATTTACTTTCAAATCCTCAATTTAATATGTCCATTCAACCGTGCATTTACTTAACATGCGATTAACCAAAATTAGTACCATGCTAGAAATTTCTCAATGTCGATTCTAATTTACCCAAACTAACTACTAATCTCAGAATCGATATGCACTAGCTAATTTAGTTAAGTTCATTGAAAATAGTAGTAATTTAGGAAGAAAGGAACCCTCACCTTGAACCCAAGCTAGGGGTTCGATTCACTGCTGTGGGCTCGACTTTAGGGGCTCAAATGACTCCACTTTCCGACCTTGCCCAGTGTTCAAACGAGCAGCACGCAATTCACACCGGAATTCCCAACATTTGAACCATAGAACAAGCCTAAATTCGGTTATCAACTTGAGAGAGAATTGGGCGCGCGAAAACAATAATTTTTACCTTCAATTGTAGAGAACTAAACACTGAATTGCATGGGTGGCTTTTGCAAGTGTTGGGATGCCGAATTCGTGCTCCAAACCCACCAAAAAACGTAGTGGGTTCACTCGATTTCACTCAGGTTTCGCACTAAACGGAAGCTAGCTTGTGTGGGGGGCCGAATTGATGAGTTTTGCAAGTGTGTGTGAGAAAAATCAGCTCGAATTCGAGCTTGTTTGCTGCGTTAATGGTGAAGAATGAGAGGAGGAAGAAGAAGAATGGAGGAAAGAGAGGGATCTGTTGGGGGAGCTCGCGGGCAGCCAGGGAAAGAAAAGGGGGGGTGTCTCGCGCAAATTACCAAAATACCCCTCCCTCACGCTATTTTTGTGTCCCAAGCTGATGCGTATTCAATACCGCTAGTCTAATTCGTAATCCGAACTCTAAACCCAAAAGTGATAACATGGCCCTTCATCGATTACTCATTCCCAAAAATATCGAAGTTCGATTTAATAATCATCGACTACTTCTAAGGTTGACAACCTAACCGTATTCGGGTTCCTAATCGTTTTAGTACTCGATCATAATCGTTAATAACGCTTATTAAAAATCATCAAAAGATTTTCAGAAATAATAACTTTAATAAAATTATCGATCACATAGGCACATCAATAATTAAATTAACTGGTATCGTTAAATAAAATAGGTTTTTATAACGCAAAAACGCATCACGAACAACTTAACAGAAAATAAGGTACGCAGACCTTAAAAAACATATAAAGACCTGACCCTAGAATTCTTTAGTACATTCCATGTCGAGGTCACTAGAGGACCTCAATGTCAACCCGAATATATATCGTTTTATTTGGAGGGACAATTGTATGAACTTAACTTAGGTACCTTCAACAGTATTTTTGGTTTTTCCCCTAGCATAGACTTATCGCACCATCAAGTCCCCCATGAATTCAACCCGAATGCGTTTTGGGGTGAACTTTCAGGGAGTGTTAGGCACAGTACCAGTTCGTCAAAATGTACACATGTTAGAAACGCTTGCATTAGAACAGCTCAACGTATTTTGGTTTATTCTTTGTTTGCTCGGGACGATAGTCTGAATGTCCTGAGACTTTATGAGTTTTACTTTCTATCCTGTATGCTCGATGAAGACTAACTTGACCCAAGTTTATTCTTAACAAGGCAATTGCATAGTGCTGATGTGAGCACTGAAGGTAGGATAGTCATTGGTGGGATAATAACTACTATTGCTAGATTCTTGGGTGTTGATCCCAATCCTAAGGATAGAGTTTCCGGATCCGAGTGGCTTGATCAAGATACTTTTGAGATTAGGAACTTCTATAAAGTTGAGGCTGGCCGTTTGTGTTGGATTTACCTAGGGGACCGATTTTCCCGCTTCCCAATGTTGATCGCACCACCTTTCTTCACCAAGGTAACCTTTATTACATACCTGGTGATGAGGAGGTTGTTCGACCTGCACCCCATCATCCAACCCCTCGACCTAGTAAAGCAGGACCTAGTTCTTCCTCTCAACCAACCCCACCTGGCTATTCTGACCTCCAAGATACCCTTAGGTCCATTCAAGAATAGCAAGTTTCCCTCTGAGAGTTTGTTGCTTCTGAGAGCGCCACTCTTCGGGACTTTGTCCATGAGTGCCACGATGAGCTTTGTGGGTTGCTTGCTTCCCAAACCCAATATTTCCAAGACTATAGGGCATGTCTAAGGACTTGGCGAGACTGGCATATCTCCTATGGAGAACCAACCCATCCTCGTCCACCTCCTTCTCTCTGATCTTATTTTATGCAACTCCCTTTCCCTTTTTCTTATTATGTGCCCACATTGAGGGCAATGTGTGATTCAAGCATGGGGGAGTTAGTCATTATATTTGGCGTATGATGCCTATTCCTGTTTGGTGTGTTTTTGCTTTGTATATGTTTTTGTAGTTTTTGATTGTTTTAGTTTTGTTTTAAAAGTGCATTTAATTTTCTTCTAGGTTGCATTTTAGTTTTTTTCTTTTATTAAGTTTCTTTTGCATTTTAGTTTGCGTTGTTTATAGGAGCATGCATAAATTTTTTTTTGAAAAGACAAAAAAAAAAGAAAAAAAAGAGACAAATAAAAAAAATCCTCTGATGATGATCTCTATAGATTTGGTAGCTTTCTTTGGTTTAGTTTGATCCTTTGATTTTCCTGAATTGTGCATAAAATTAATGTTTGCGAAATGAATTCCATGTTTTGACCACATGATGCATGCGAATAGATTTGCTCTATGAGTCTTTAGAAGATTTTGGCATGTGTTTACTAGTGAGCTAGTTTTGACCTTGGTAGATGTCCTATAAGACTTTGAGCATTTAGAGACTGTTTATCATTATTAGTCTCATATTTCTTTCATGTGTGACATTTCCTTGACGTCATTTCTCTAGAACTTGCTTAGATTCTCATTGAAGAACACATTTTGCATATACATTTAGGCAATATGATTGAGGCATTTTTCTTTCTTTGATTTGTTTAAACCCACATCCAAATCCTAATTGTGTATTGTATCCCTTGTTAGCCTTTTTGAGCCTGTATCTGTTTTTCTTGACTTGAACCTCCTATTATAACCCATAGTCAGATACTTATCTTACTTTTAAGCCAAGGATAGAGGAGTGTTCTATGCTCTAGCATCAAGTTTGATAGGGCATTAGTAAGATGGAATGATATCTTGTGGTGTAATTTAGTTGTTTGGTGCAGGGTTGTGAAATATTTATTAATCCCTTGTTTTATTGTACAAAATTTAGAGAAGAGTTGGAATTTAATGTTCGTTATGGATTTCCCCCTTGGCTATCCCTTATGAAAAATAATAATAGGTGCTTACGAAAAAAAAAGAACAAAAGAAAAAAAATTTCGAAAGAGAAAAAGAAAAAAATGATGAAAAGAGAACCAAAAAAAAAAGAAGAAGAAAGCGGTTACCCTTGTTGGGAATGCAAGTTATTTGTGATTTTCAACTCTTTCGCTATTCATTTGGGGATTTATTCTAAATTGATATGGTTTAAGAAGGATGTTGTTTGATGCATTGGAATTGTTTAGCTCTTAGTCTTTGGCTTTTAGACCCTCATTCTGAAAAACATTGGTTCCCCTCATATCTTTACCCTTAGTCCTATTACAACTCCATTAAAGACCTCATGATTGTCTAGTGTGTTGCATTTTTAGTGATGGCGAATTTGAGAATCTTGTCAAGCTTATGGTAGATCTGTGTCTAAGGTTTAGATTTGAGAGAACCTTCATAAATACATTTCAAACACATGAGTGCTGAGTGCCACATAACTATAGTGAGGTTCTATCGGCCTTACTAGTTTCGCTTGTTCCATATGTTGAATGATTATATTTGATAATTTGGGGGAGATTGCTTTCAAGTTTGACATTATGGTCTATTAAAACTCTTTGAAAATTTCATTCCCTATTCTATTTGTTAATGATTTTTTGTATCTTTTTGGACTATCTTTGGATCAGCTTTGCGATTTGAATGTTATCTATATCTATCCTAAGAAGGCTGTGTATACTTTTAATCTTTGCATTGCTTGAGGACGTGCAACAGTTTAAGTATGGGAGAGTTTGATAAGTGCTAAATATGTATATCATTTTAGGGCTATTTTGTGTCGTTTTTTCGGAGAATATTGTGCTTATTGCTATTATTTACTCTCCTATTCTCGATTTATGCTTGAGTATAGTTGTTTGACGTGTTTTGCCGGATTTTTAGTCTTTTTACCCAACATTTGCCCTTCAATAGCTGTATTTTGACCTCCCCCACGGTCATCCATGTTATGCCATTGACTGTGGTGAGCATGTAACTACTGCCTCTTCGTTTTCCCTCGGCTGTGTGGTTGAGATTGACTGAACTTCTCTATAAAAAGCCACGTTTTGCAGCATGTAGAGAGCATCCAAGATCAAGCAAAAGCAAAAGTGCAGACTAGTGTAGTGCTTTAGTTTCTTTCTCAAATTTTGTAGTTTTAGTTTGGTGTTTTTGAATTGGTGTGAGTCTTAAGTGTGAGAGTTTGTCCGTGAGGCAGTTTCAAAGCCCTTGGTTGAAGGCCATCTCAGTCAATCCCCTTCTCGCTCAGATTTTGCCAATCGTTGGTTAGTTTGTTAATCTTTTATCATGTCTAAGTAGTTTTCTTTTGTCTAGGGAGTAAATAGTTTGTGGAAGTGTTATTGGATCATGTTTTAATGTATTCAACTGTGCTTATTTTCATGATCAGTTTGATTTTGTTCTAACAAATGTTTGGATTGTTGTGAGTTGATTTTTGGTCGAAATTTGCTTTCACTCTTGAAACAAACCAATGAAAAACTGAAAGGAGACATTTGGTTATTGGACTGCTTGATTAGACCTAACGTAACTTCGTCTCGAAAGGGAGGTTTGTATGCTAGGAGGGCTACTAAGTAATCGAAGACATTGAACTTGAATTAAGGCAAATAAGTTTGAAAGAACGACTTTCGATTAGTTTAGGCAAATTTAGTTGATTTCGAAAGAACAAACTAAGTTTTTGAAGAGATCACAATTCTTCGAATTTAACCAATTAGAAGAAAGCACATGTTCATTATTTTTGATCCAATTTCCTTTCACAACTACGAGAATTCCTATACAGGTTTTTTCCCTTATTGATTTAGAAAAGTTTATTTCCTATTGTTAAATCGAATCCATTTGAACTAGAATTTTACTTAGCACATTCTGAAAGGCAAGACTCAGCAAATTACGATTAGTCCCTAAGGAACGATATCTTTTATCTATACTACTACTATCCGTGCGCTTGCAGTATTAGTGATCACCAGCCCAGTCTGCTTCCATTGCTTGTCACTTAACCTGGGCTACAAGCCACTCACGTGATCTCCAGCTCCATCCCTTCGTCTTTCTTCTCTGCTTGCTGCGCATAACAACGCACGCCATTTCCTTGGTTGCCGTTTCATATTGTCTATCCATTACATTCTCTCTCTCCTCGCCAATTATTGACTCATCATCAATAGCATCAATCGATTACTTTTAGAGGAGTAATTGAAGAAATTGAAGGGGATGAAGTCGGCGTTTTTGGGAGCTTCAAATGGGGGCAAAAAAAGTGAGAACCAGGAGTAGTACTAGAATTTTCTTTCCTTAAGTTTCAGTTTTTATTTTTTGTGTTTTCAGATCCTGTTTACATGAGTTAAGCTTTTTGATTTGGTTGGAATAGTTCCGATTTGGGTTCGAATTAATGTGATTCGCAATTGAGATTGATTCAGTTTAGGGTGTTGCTCCTATTTTGAATGTAGGTATGGCTCTGGATGAAGCATCTAGGTTCTTTCTCTTATGCTTTAGGTTTGTTGTTCGCATGGTTTGCATTGAGGAAAGCCTACACTATTTGACTTATGTTGGCTTATTGGTGCTTGACAAAGCCTAAATTAGTCCCAACCTTGGAATTCCATTATTTTAGAATTACTTATTACCTTTGGGTTCTTATCACTTAATTAGATTTAGTCTATTTAACCATGATGTTGAATTGTTGATCTTAACTTGTGTGATTAATTAGATTTGGAATATGAGAATACTAAGTGATATTAGTTTTGTTTAGCAAGTAATGCTGCTAGAGTAAGTAGTTAGTTGGTGGCCTAATTTTGTAACCCATCTATGTGGATCGACATCTGTAAGTGTTACAACGATAAACCGTATACTTGTGGGAATTACACCAAGTTTTTGGCGCCGTTGTTGGGGATTGCTTGGTGAAATTTGGTTGTGTCGAGATGTAGTTTAGTTATTAGAGACGTTCGAGTCGTTTTTGTTTTAATTTTATAGTTGTGATTTTTAGTTTTAGTTAAGTCATTTTTGAGTTTTAGTAATTTAGTTTAGTTTTTTTTTTTAAATTTTGAAATTAGTTCAGTATTTTGATTTTGATTTTTGATTTTTATGGAGATTAGTTTGATTTTAATTTTTAGAGGTTATTTGTTGCTTAAAAAAAGGGTACTAATCAACTTAGTTTATGTGCAGCAAAAAGAAACGAGCCATAATTGATCCGAAAATAATACAATGTAGATTTTTCTACAGTTTCACATTCTGTTTGAATTTTTTTGAGTATTTATGGTGTTATTTTTGCTCTTCTAATATTTTTGCTTAGATTCAGCATAATTTTTGGAGTCTGTGTGAATTTTTCTGGAATTTTTCTATTAATATTTGACTTAATAATCTGTTTGCAATTTTCTGTACAATTTGAGGGCAAAAAAAAATGGAAAAAAATATATTTATGCTCCTTATGATTGTTTGGAATTTTCTATATGTAGAGTTATGATTTTAGGAGTTTTTTTTCTGTTTCACTTTATTTTTCACTTTATTTTTTTTGTTTTACGTGTTTGATTTGGGAACATGGTGTACAAGCTTTGTGTTTGTGCTCCTCTTAGATTTTTAGTGTTAGGTTAATTCTTGATTAAGTCTTTTGTGTTTTTCTTTTCTTTTTGTAGCATAGTTTTATTTTTGTTAGTTTGTTTTATTTTGTTCACTTAATTGTTGGAGTCTCTTGTTGTTGTTTTAGTCATTAGTTTGTAATTAGTGTCCTAGATGCATTTCCTTTCCCAAAAGGAAAACCCTTAAAACAAAATATAAAAACTTAAAAATCCCAAAAACAAAATTGGAAAATTCTAAAAATTGAAAAAAAGAAATTCAAGCATGCTATTTTTCAATTGCCCACAATTTCAGCATGAACCTTTTTGGAGCTATTTATCGCGACTTAATGATTATCATGCTCAATTGAATCAACATTTTTGAAAATGAAAAATTTGTGAGGTCATCGCTGTGGGTTTGAATTCTACTTCTTGGGGTTATGTTGAGTCCATTTGCCTAGCGGTGTACTAGAATTATTAACCAAAACTGAGGATGAGGTATGTGATTTCTTTGAAAAACTAGCTTGGGATACCTATGTGTTTGAACAAGCTAACGGGAATTTTAGACGCCCAACTAATGGCGAGTCTGTTTGTCATGCCAATCTTTCCCATTAGGACCATTTTATGAACCGCCATGACCCATCTCAGTCTTATATGCCCCCTTTTTTCTGTAATTATTGTGAGTCTTCTAATCATGATACCTGTAATTGCCCATATCATGCTTATATGGATGCTGCATGTGCAAGTGTGAAAAACAAGATCAATGAATTAACTGCTAAAATGGTAGAGAACATGAAAAAGGATTGCTGAATATTCTCACTGTTTCAGTCATAGTAGGGAGACTTATAATGAGCCTGACTCTAGTTTAGGATCTCCTAAATTCGAAGTTGGTCTTTATGATGATTTTGAGCCCTCTTATCAATCTAGGTCCAATTTACAAGATGTTGAGCCTTTGCCTAGCCTAGAACAAGATAGTAGCCTGCCTATGTCTCTACCACATGACCTTGCTCCCCACACTAGCTCACATAAGGTCATCACTGATGATGTCGTAGTTTGTGCTGACCCACCCACCCCTTTTAATGACTCTTGCCAGTTTGAGGTCAGTAAACAATTCAACACCACTGGTGAGTTAGATATGAGCATCACATCTAACGTTGAGCATCATGATCAGCCAGAAGATATTTCCTAAGAGTCATGTGTGGAGGTAACCACTAATACGGAATTTGCTGATGATATTCTTTCCATAGAATATGAACTTTTTCATGTGGGTTTGATGTCAATGTGGGTTTGGATGTGAATCTGTGTGCTGAATATGAATCTTTTTCTTTTGACCCCATCGTAACTGACTTCCTATTTGAATCTCGCAAGTCTGAATTTGTGGAGTTTGAGACGTTTGTACCTATGACTCTTATTTTAGACCAGACTCTTGCACACTTTGATGTTAAAAGGCTTGTCGATTCAGAACCCACTGTTTTGCCTAGACCGCTCATTCATGATAACCCAACTTCTAGGCCAATGACCCATCGACTGGCTAGTTTGAGTTATATCCACCTGTTTGATGTTTTGCCCATACATTTGATAAATTGAAGAGGGCCCTTACTTGTGCTTTATTAGCTTAGTGGATGTACTCTTCCTAGCTCCAACTATATACTTTTTACTTTTTGTATGTTATTGAGAGTTGGTCTTCTATGTTTGATAAGCTAATTCGTGCGCTAATGGGATTTGATTTAAGTAGCCTTTTTCAGCTTCATATGGAGTGGTTGATGCTCCATAAACATCTAACTAAGCAGATTTCAAGATGCTATAGCTTCGGTGTACTTTTGCACCTGACCTAATATAATCGCTGCTCTTTTTATTTTCTTTTTGTCTTGTTCTCTTTTGTATATATTTGTTGGCTTTATTTTTCTTATTTACTTTTTTAGAGTTGTGTCCTTTTTGTTTTTGAGTCTTGTTTTTCTTTTTTTTTTGGTATATTTGTTTTCCTTTTTTGGTTTAGAGTTTAATATTTCTTTCCACTCCCAATGAGGACATTGTCTAATTTAGGTGCAGGGGTGGGGAAACTTAAAAAAGAAAAACTCCAAAATTAATTCAAAAAAAAATTGAAAATTCAAAAAGATTTTTTTTTTTTGGGGAAGCTTCGTACTTTTCCAATCAGCTTCAATCCCCTGTACTTTGACTTTTAGCTTGTATGTAAGTGTGATGTGCATGATAGATGTCCGTCTTCAATGAGTGATTCAAAGCCCTAATTCTAACCTCAATTGTTTATGATCGATTTGTAATCCAATCGTTATTTATCCCTTTGTCATTATTTGAAGGTCTTAGTCTTCCATGATTTGCTCTCCCACTTGTCTTTGACACAATTACTTTGGTTTTTGTTTGTATTCCAAAAAAAAAACTGAAAATGAAAAAAAAAGAATGAAAAAAAGGAAATGAAATAAAATTTGAAGGACAAGTATCCCTTTGAGGCATGCGCTATTAGGCGTTACCCTTTGAGGCAATATTGCAATTGGGAAAACTTGCTTTCTATGTTAATAAGTCAATAATATACTTTGTGTCAATCAAGTGGGATTGAGTTTGATTCTGATAAACCTAAGCCCCAGGATGATGATCCACTTGCACACGAGCACTGGGATGGATTCAAAGTCTTGATATACAGTGGGGTGAAAAGTTAGTGCTTTAATGTCATCCATGGGGTAGGGAGCCTTGATGGGTACATTATGTTTATATGCAGGCCAATATCTTTGCTACATGGGTGATTTGGTTAGTTAGAATGC
>JACYFF010031278.1:93753-122035 GCA_017589665.1 Selenicereus undatus
AAGCTTAGAAACCTTGTTCGAAATTTTATGCATCATAAGTTATTGTCAGAACATTGTGCGCATGTTCTCAAGTGTGTATGCTAAGGTCATCAATGTGTTGTGTATAAGTTTCTGAAATCTGTCGGTGTTTGACTTTTTAGGAATGATATCGTGTTATGTTGTGTGGCCACGATGTATTTACATACATTTAACAAATCTAAGGTGATAATTCTCATTTGCATACATTTGACAAATATGGGAACAATAAAAATCAATGGTGGGCAGTCATTAAAATAATACTAAGGTGAAAAGTTGAAGCCCCACCTGATGACATAGCTTTTCTAGGGGATACCAACGATAATCCTCCTGCTTTATGTGAGTTTGAAAAGAGCCAAGAAGCTGAAATTCACTCCGAGGACAGTGATGATGATGACGATGGCAAAGGTGATTCAAGTGTAGGAAGTGATACTAATTATGTGGAAGGGGAAAGGGGAGGGGAAGGGGATTAGAAAAATGTTTTGTTTTATGATGATGATATTGATGAGGATATTGTTGGTAACAATGATGAAGTATGATTTTTGTATATATTTAGAAGTGATTATTGTATTGTACCGACAATGATCCGTTATGAATTGCAAGTATTTATTTGTTTGGGTTGTTATATTTTTCCATGTATCCATTTCTTTTGTACTTTGATCTCATTGTACTTAAGAAATTAATTATTGTTGTAGGTTTTCAAATTCAACTTTGGCACGGGCTATATCTGCCTTTACCAAGAGTTTTTATGATGGTTAGTATACATGCATTTCGGATCTTTCTAGGGACGAGCTGCAGCTGTGGTGGAGAACTTTTGAGGTAAAAAATCTAATATTTACGCACTGTGAATGTCTCTGTGAATATAATTTTTTTGATATGCTTGTTATTTTTTTTATAAAAGGGTCAATATACTTGGTCCTCGGCTTCTGAAGAGGTTTATGAAGGATGGTATAGGACAGTTGGTAAAAATCTAAGGAACTAAGCCAAGAAAGCTGTAAAAACACATGATGATAAAGAAATTTCTTAATTTTCTAATAATGGGCGACCAAGGTTGAAAGCCTGGAGAAGCACCCTAGTAGTTCAAAAGAAATCAGCGCAATGTTTAAAGAATAGAACTGAAGGACTAAAAGCAGGAATCGTACATGGCCAAGGGTCCAGCTCAATAGCAGATCTTGCAAGAAAAATTGTATAAAGTTCAAATAGTAGTTTGTTTTCATTATATGCTATACACAATGTAGTTTCCCTACGAATTAATTGCTTTTTTTTCTTCAAATAAAGGAAGGGAAGACTCCTACCCCCTCTCCATTGTTTGCACAGAGTCATTCCAAGGAGGATGCTCAATCTGGGAGGTCTTCGTAGATGATAGGTCTAAAGCTTTATGGGTAGGAACACAATTTCATAATTTCTTATTTGGTTCTATGTGAATTTAAAGTTTAGTCTTTATTTTATACTGTTTGGTGTATTTCTCTTGTCAAAACTTTGAATATATATGAACTATTTGTGAAAGGAAAAACATTAGGCCCATAGAGTTCAGTGACATATTAAAGAAGGGACACCGGAGGAAGAGCAACTATATGATGAAGTATCAGGTGGATAGAGCAAGAAATCTACCATCTATGGGTTGGGTAAGGCTACAACAATGTTTTATGAAAAGCCAACTACCTCCACTATCTCCACTAGTTCGACGTACACTCCCTCGGAATACTCAAAGCTGTAATATGGGCTAAATCAACCCAGCAAAACCTCGAGGCGTAGAGGAAACTCATAGAGAATCAGCAAAACACCATCAAGAATCAACAAAAGATTATGGAGGATCAGCAACGCCAATTTGAAGAGGCAATGAGACATATCCACAGCATCCAGTCGCAAGTCGACTTATTGTCTTGTTGTAGTTCTAACCCAGATGGCAAAGTCTTAGTAACTTGTAAACTATGGTTTGTGTTGGGAGATGATGTTTGTTAGCACTTGTTAGATTGCTTAGTACCCATGACTGTGAACTGAACTTGTTCCTTGATTAGTGTATTGATGTGAAAGCAAATCCTTAATGTCCTAAGATCAAAGCTAACAAAGAAGATAATCACATCAATGATGCTTCTTTTGGATTTAATCTCAAACAATCAATAAGATTATGAGTTTTGACCCAAAGTATGATCTAAAAGATAGATAAAACATTTTCCATGAAGCTCCTCTCTTAAAGGCTCATAGCCACTAGAGAACTCTAAATGAAAGATTCAAAACTTTCCACCAAATTCCCCCTCTAAAGGGTTAATCCACCCAAGAAGAATTCTAAAGGAAAGCCTCTACTCACTCCTCTTAATTAAAGAGATAAAGATGTGGAGATTTTAGTGAGAGAAAATTTCCATATGCCTTTCCATTCATAATTCAACTTCAAGCTTAGTTTACAAGAAGGTATTGGGGTCTATGAATACCCACAATTGGGTGGACTAGCTATTACAATAGTGGGGCAAATGTACCAATACGAGGATTACAAATTATCTTAGGATAATACGTCACATTACTAAGATAATTACAACCAAGATGAGCTATAGCTTTTAGGATTGATCATCCATCTTCTAGAGAGCTTTTATAAGGCTCTACTCCACCAATGGAGTTGCTACCATTGAAGTCTTTGTTGGTGAGTGTATAATCACCCCATAATAATCAGTGTCAAAAATAATAGATGTACCTTCCTCGATGAAGGCCAAATTCCACATTTGTCCAAAACTAGAATTTTGTATGCCCTCCACATAATTGTGTCATTTCTCCCTGTATTGAAATTCAATGCGTAATTTTAGCTTATGGGGTTAAAATATACATTATAAGGAATCACTAAAACTTTGATTTGCTTCGTTTGGTAGGATTTAAACTTAACCCAAATTCAGCAAGTTTACTAGGTAAAAACCAGTACTGCTGTAATGTAATTTTCACCACTTTAGAGAATTCAAATGAAAACATATATGAAAAATATTTGCATATCCCAATAGTAGACTCTACAAACTTTCCAACAAGCTATAGATCATTAAGTTTTGAGCCCATTTGATAAGTGAAACATCATGACAAAATGGTCTTACATGTTGGAATTTGGTAACAAGTGTTTTTTGGAGTAGATGAGACCATGTTCATGCCTCAGTCCAAGGTCCAATGGATTTGATATGTGTCATGTATTCAAGGAACCTTTTTGGATAATGGTTTTTTTTTAGGAAATGGGTGGTTGCTTATGTATTTGTAGATGAGTTTGACGTGTTGTTAATGGTTACCCTTGTGGATGAGTTTCAAGTGTTGTGAGTGTGTAACATGTGTATTGAAAGAAGAAATATTTATGTACAAGAAGAAAAAAAACAAAAAAGTTTCTCAAATTTAAAAAAATTCGCAAATGATTGTAGACAATTAGCGTCGGATTAGTCAATAAGAATTTTTTGGAAATTTTGATATTTAGTGACGGATGCTGTTTACGTTGCCACATTATATATGTTCGATGCTAATAAGGAACTGGGACCATAATTCCTGCTATGAATTTAACAATGGATAAGGAATTAGTCTCTATTAGCATCGGATGTATTTGACAGTAAATCAGATTATTCGTCTCTAACAGTGTCCACAGAAGTCCGATGCTTATTCACGTCAGACCATTATCCAATGCTAAATGCAATGCAAATAAAGACGGAATTTTAGTCCGACACTAAAATGTTTTAACGACGAAGGTGTTTGGGATGAATATTTATCCGACGCCAAATTAATTTCGTGTTTGAGTATTGCTTTTGGTGACTGATTTAATCCGACACTAACAGCGAGATTTCCTACACTCTATGTTCCTTTCAACATGAAATGCATGTCAAAACTATGCCTTATTCTTGGTTTCATTTGACTTTTACTTGAATTGTAGATTGGTATCGTACAAGCGCAAAAAAAGTGTCCTCTAACGACCACAAATTCTACAAAGTGATGCATTTTGAAAACAAAAAAAAACAACTAGCTTAACTTGAATACAATAGATTTAGTAAGCTTCTCCATGCTCGATGATGCGTTCACCAATCCACATCTCCATTAAATTATAAGTTTTGTTCCTTTAAATTATAGTAGATGTGTTCACTTATACACTAGTTCATCACATTACATGGTTTTAGTCATTTTTATTAATTACTATTGTTCATAATAACTACACTACATGTGTTCTTCCCAATTTTGAGAAGTGAACCCTTCTTCCTTGTTTTATTCCAATTTGCTAATAAGACGGTAAATATCATTGACAATCTTACGTTGCCAGAAAAATCTAGTACAAGATATGGTGATTGTGATGCCAACTAGTACATCTTCCAAAACCCACACTTAATATACATCTATATGAAATTGCACACTAACAGAAATCACTTTCACCACGCTTCTTCTCAAAGTGTCTAATCTAATGTGGTTGTCCAGGAGTAGAAGAATTTAAAGAATTTTGAGCAGCCGATTTAAAAAATGACTATCAAGTTAATATAAATCTTCATGATTGTGGAATCTATACCATGCGCCACATGGAGACATATGATGGTGATTTACAATGATGGATCATGGGTTTCAAAAAGAGAAAGTGTTTATCTTTTAAAATTTATCCAACAAAAATTCTAGTAACATTTTATACGGCATTTTAACTTATTCTAACATATAATTAATTTTCAGAAAGCATTGTTAAGGACATTAAGGCGAACTATGCTGCCCTAAATGCTAAACCCTAAAATTTTACTCAAAAACCCTAAACTCTAAATCCTGACACTAACCCTAAACCCTAGACCTTAACTTAAAACCCCTAAACCCTTAACCCTAAATCTTAAACCTAAAATTGCATTCCATAAACCCTAAACACCATACCCTAATCCCCAAACTATAAACCCCATAAACCCTAACTCGAAAACCCTAAACCTTAACCCTTAACTTGAAAATCCTAAATCCTAACCACTAAACACTTAATGATATATATTTAGAATAAGAAATGCGACTTTGTTTATTTGCCGCTTTATTATTGTTTACCCTATCATAAGACGTCTTTCATTAAAATTCACAAAACCCTAAGAAATGAATATTTGGTACAATACGAAGTATAACTTTTTTATTTACCTATTTATTATTGTTTATTTTCTAATGAGACATTGTCCATAGAAAAAGTTAGTATTGTTTACTAAAATTACGTTACCAAAGCTTATAAACCCTTTCATTATAAATCAAGTCATATACAACGGCAAATATTTTCAGAGATATACTAATATTTCTAACAATAGAATTCACAAAAAAAGGTCGATACACATCAACTACATATGTAAACCATGAACTGTTTACCAAACATATTTGATGTGATCTAGTATAGGAAAAACTTTACGTCTGAAGTATGACTAATATTTATCAACCAATTGTGCATCATTATTACAAGACTAGTTACATGCTCTGTTTATTCGCGTTTGACTAATAAATGATTGAAACAACATTGGTGCCAAACCTCCTGTTGTTCTTGGATCAAAATGAAATGGGGGACAATATCTGCAGCTATTATACTCTACAACATAAAAGAAATTTTAAAAGGTAAATATATTAGATATAGAAGAATAGCAAGTAAATCTAAATATTACCCTACAACAAACTCAACTCACTTGACAAAAACTTCGATCATTTGAATTGGAATTGGACAAGTTCAACATAGGCATGACATTGCCTTGAGAACTTAGTCCACCATACGGTACATTCATGCACAAAGGAGCACCACTCTAGAATAACGTTGAAAAAGCCACAACGACATATCAATGTGTAACATTGTTCATAAGTAAGTTAGTTATTATTCAAAATCAATGATAGAATCGGTCACTATGAACCTGAGGCAAAAGAACACTACAATGGATCTTGAGCGAAATTCTTAGTAGATGAAGCGCAATTATGTAATAAGGAATATTCATGGTAGATGAAGCGAAACTCTGCAACAAACTCCAAAGTTCGAACAATATAAATAACTTCACAACAAGGATCAAATCAAAAAAACTATATGTAAAATTACTACAATTCTTTTATCAACCTGTACCAAAATAGCATTTGCATTTTGTTGTGCAACTTTTGAGGATCTTTGACCCTCTAAATTAGTCGGCTATAAAAACTAAGAATAACGAAAAAAAATAAATCACTCATAGTTAAATGTTAGAACATAATAATCTACTGTACAAAGTTTGTATTAAGAAATGTTGGCTAAGAAACATAGTTCTTTATTGTCATGATTAAATTTATCATAACTTGGATAATTCCTGAGGACCTGTGACATGTTCTGGTGTAGCCTCTGCGACTTTCTTCATTTCCAAATCAGTTGCCTACAAACACAAATAGTACCCAAAAAAAATTACTTATGACAAAAATCACAACATAATAGTCAATTATTCAAATTTTATATTACCAATGGTTCATTAAAAAATAAAAGTCCTCATTATAGTTAATTAAATTGGTCATACCTTGGGTAATCCCACAAAACTTATGATATTATGTGCCGGCAGCGTGTTCTTCTTTTTTGCCTTTCTTTGATTACACTTCTTCTCATTGGTACTCCTCAATCTCTCATTCCGTTGAGCTTTTTCCCAAGAACCAAGAGGATTCAAAATAATCTTTGCTGAACTCAAACCGTCTTATTGAGCATTATCCTCCACATAAACAAACCCCACTTCTGCCTCAATTAACTCCTTCAATTTCCTAAAGTACTCCTCATAGAAGCGTCTTACCTCTCTATTCATCTGGCTAGCAGTAAGCAGTACATTAATTTTTCTACCTATTTACAATCTCCAAACACAACAACACACTGTAGTTTCTTTGGTACCATCTTCAACAATAAGCTTGTAGTATTGAATTTCTTCAATGCCCTTACTCCATCTCTTCATAATGTACCTATCTAGTACTTTTTGAACATAACAAGTATGCATAACTCGTAAATAATATGAAGATAAAAACCCAACCTTAGTGAAGTTTTGGATAGTGCAATCAACGAAGCCCCTCTCTATGTTCAAAACAAAAATATGCTCAAAAGCATATTCATCTAATCCTTGACCCTGAGATTCTTACATACAACTTACACCCGACACATGAAGCACCTCATTAGATGTATCGGTATGCAATTCATCTTGATTATACAAAGGCCCTTTAGCAAACTACCCTTTCTCAAACAATCGATAAGCTTCAACAGTGTAAATAGACCTAGCATGTTTCAAGAAATTACCTATGATAAGCTATCTCCACGCTACCCTAGGAACATTTGTTATGTTCACCATTTTCCTTATCCCTCTACTCTGATACAACACCACAAAATATATTGTAAAGACACACAAGGTAGCAGTTGCGCAACTGCCTTTTTATTGAGTTATTTATGCACTCGCTCCTTTGTGAAGATAGTGCCCCTCCTGAAAAGTTCTTCTCTGAAAAAATAGGGCAGCACTTTTTCCTTAATGAATAGAGATTGTTCAACCAGTTATTGCCTCCACAATCATACCTCGCACTCATCCTAAAAAATTAAGAGGTAAATAATTGTTAAAAACATAGACAAAAATACAAACACAAATGAATACTGATATAGGAAGCAATGTATACATATAATCTACTAAAAAAGTAACCCAAAAAATTACAGCACCATATGTTCTGATGGATAATACATTACAACAACAACACCACCATTCCTAGCCTTGCTTGACCCAGAATACCAGAACTTATACCCATCAATTTCTCTAACTTTAGCCCCCACCCACTTAATCTCTTGAACATAGGCTATATTAACACATTATGAAACCAAATGAATAGTATAAATGATACAAATGAACGTCATCAGATCAACCAATGAATTACAATAAGATATTAAACAATAATAAAGTAGTAAGTCATTAATAAAGTATCTAATAAACAATAACATAAGTTTTAGTGAACAAAACATAATAAAACCTAACAAACAAAGGTCAAAATAATAAAATGTCCAAAATAAACATGCCCAAAATATTCAACAAACACAAGTGATAAAGCAATAATAAAAAAGACTTAACTTTCCTAAAAATGATCAAATTCGGGGTTCGTATCACAATTCATCCAAACTTTATTAAATAACTTTGTAAAACCTTCCTTTGTCCTTCGTGCTTTAATATGCTTTTTTGAATTTTCAATGACATGAAAACAACAGAGCCTGTGGCAAACACCAAGAAAAACTTAATCTATCATGGCAGCCACAAAAAAAGACTAATTAGTTATAATAATACTTGAGAATTTACCACCCATAGATTTCAGAAAAGTTTGAAATATCCATCCAAATGACTCAATTATCTCATTCATAATAAGACCACAACTGAACATGACATTATTGGAATGATGGTTCATACCAACAAATGGGGCACAAACCATGTCATACTTATTTCTATGATGTGTTGTGTACAAAACAACCAAGTCACCAAATTGTTTGTAGTCCTCTAGCATCTACTTTTCACGACAAAAAAAAAAAAAAAACCAAACAACCTTTTAAAGGATTGACCTAGAGAATGCATTGTCACTAAGCATGTAGCCGAGCATAACCATCCTTTGTGTAGTACTAATGAACGACATCTTTAGAAAAGTGTCAACTGAAGACCTTTTGTTTGTTAAAAATTTAGTGATGTAGGAGTATGGTAGCCGATGCATTCCGTGTCTTTGATAAAATAGGCTGGTGGAGCTCTCTTTGTGGGTTTTCACTTAAAGGATTTGTATGATAGGCTTGGAGAGTACGGTAAGATGTTATTTGATGTTAGCGATGCAAATTCACTGATTGAGATGTTCTAGAAATGATTCAAGAATGAGAATGAGAATCATAATAAAAATCAATCTCCTTCTTAAACCATTTCTTGAACATGTCAATAAGTGAATTTGCATGGCTATCATCAAATAACATTTTATTGTGCTCTCCAAGCTTATTATACAAGTCCTTTAATTGAAAACCCACAAAAGGAGCCCCACCATCCTGTTTTATGAAGACATGGAATGCATGAGCCACTTAGACTCTTGCGTCACTAAGCTCTTGGAACAACAAAATCTACAGTTGGCACTTTTGCTGAGAAGGCAAAAGATATTGCTTATTAGTACTCTGCAAAGGATGGTTATGCTTGGTTGCATGCATAGTGACAACGCATTTTCCATCTAGGTCAATATTGAACTGGACCACTGCTTTGCATCGAGCCCAAACATCAACGTTTGGATAGTCCTTATATTGTTGGCCTTTAGTTTCTTTCCAACCTTCCTTCCAACAATAGAACTGACACTTTGACAAATTCTAAGTTTGAGCTCCCCAAAGAGTCTTATGATAACGAACACTAAACCCGACCTTAAATGCATAATCATTGTAGATCTCACATGCTTCATCTTGAGAGTGTACAATCGATCCAACTGAATCAACTGTCAAAGGATCTAAATGGACAACTATCTGCAAAATGAACAACATGAATGAACAAATGAACAACCTCCCAAGCATAAATGAACACCATCACAAGAGTAAATGGACAACTATAAACCAATTTACAAAAAACTCAGCCAACAATGAACAACAACGCAATATAAAATGAACAACACATTAACTGCAAAATGAACAACATAAATGAACAAATGATCAAGATTATAAGAATAAATGAACAAATCACGAACCAATGACCCCTATAATCCAATTAACAAGTACAAAATAGCAAAATAACAATAAAATGTAACCTAGTCATAATTAAAATATTCTATTAAGAAATAAATATTAACAAAATCCAAATACTCTATCAACCCAAATCCAAACACAGAGAGATAGATGGTGAAAAGAATCCAGCCACTTACAAATGCAAAGTATCGAAAAAAAAACTTTAAACAAGTGAAAAAAAGTTTTTTTTTTTTTAAACTAAAGCCACAACGTTCTTTTAAAAAAATCATAATGGTTGAATGACAACAACATCATGACAAACAAGATAACTAATAATGATTATAAAAAAATGAAACGTGATAACCTACAAATAAAAAGACAAGTGATAAAGTTTTTTTTTAAATGAAAAGATAATTACCCATAAATAAAGAAAAGAAGTTGCTAATAGTGATAATGGCTTGCTAATCGCTTACTATCACATCAAAATGTGAATTTGCGCCAATTTGTTTTCTTTTTTTTTTAATGATATACTTGGCTTTTGAAAAAGATAACATGGCCAGTGATGCAATAAGGCATGGACTCGTAGGTGCAAACAAGAAATTGCAACCAGCAGTATGAATATTACAGGCTTGGGAGCATAAGCTCCCAGGATGACGTGAATATTATATTAACACACTTGCATTGCAATTTTTAAAAATGAAAATAAAACACAAAACGAACACTCTTCTAATCCTATTCAAACACTAAGTTGCATCCATGGCTGAACTTCCTCCTTAGATCTTTATCTATTTTATGGGAACAATCACCATTTCACACCACATCTACTCAATCCAGTCAATTACCACAATTATAGCATTTTAGTGTGGGCTAATTAAGTTTGATTGCGATTTTGGGTTGGATAATTTTCGGCAAATGTTCCCAGTATCAATTTTTCCAGTGGGTCCAAGCAGAATTCCAACGAGCATGTTCAATTCGAGCCAATAGATGAACAAACCAAGAAAAAACTACTAAATTAAAAGAGGAAACACAAGTGCAATATCCACACGTTTAGGAGATGCTTGTTGCTTTTAATTGCTTTGATACTGAACAAACCCAAAGAATCACTTATTCATAGATGTAAAAATTTAAACATCACAATTGATAAACTCACTTGAGTTGAAAAGCATGTTCATTTTGAATTGGCTCATAATCAACCTCCATCTAAGTTGCAAATTAGAATTTCAAATGAACAATCTCAGTTATGGAAGGCTACAAATAAGCATTCTAAGAAGCCCGGCACACAAAACATTGTTTGGGATGTTAATCAAAACCATAGCATGGCCTGAGAATAGAATGCTGTAGATAATGGAGTAAGATGCTTATGCAATGTTAGCATTTCCTATGGATCAGTTAGAAGTTCAAGTAGCCTCGACAGGCAAACAAAAAAATAAATACACCAAACTCTTGGAAAAATGGAGGAGAAGGTGGAGCTTGGAAGAACAGGAACATCAAAAGTAGGGATGATGGTTGAACAAATTCTGGAAAGAGGAGACTATGGAGAAGAATTCAAAAGAGACTTTGTGTTATATGTAAATTATCAGAAGTATGAATGACGACTGTTTCTTTATAATATTGAAGTCGATGGTGGATGTTAACTAAATAGCTAACTACAATTGGTGTGCATATCTCTTGTAATGTTTGAATGACACAGTAGTGGAATGGAAACAAGATCACACAAGATATTTCAGAGGGCCACCCTATTTCTAATGGTCAGTGAAATCACTGCTTTGTACATTTCTCTATGTGAAACATTTATGGTCTTCGTTGAAGTAGTGGCTTATCTAAACAACATCGTTCATTGATGTAGATGTATTTGTTCATTACCCCACTTTTGCTTGTTTGCTAGTGTCTGCTATGTCATTCATTCTAAGATATACAAACTAACATTTATCGTTGCCATGAATTACACCTCCTTTTCTGGATAGAGTTGAGTTTAGAGGAAAGAGAAGCAAATATCGATGGTTTCCCACAACAAACATTGGACACCTAATGTAATTGAACAACAGAATAAAGATAAAAAGAAGCTTCCTTGGGAGAATGGAAGGGGCAAGACAACTGACGAGATAGACTACCATACAATCATTCGTGAAGTTGAAACTGACTTACAAAAGGAATTGACAAGCATAGTATGAGAAAACCATGTGTGCACCGAGCCTTCGGCATCAACTCATTGTTCTCTGCCAGCCTCTTAGCCATCATGGCTAGAATATGGAAGTGAAAGAGAACCTCTAATAGCAGGGCCCAATGATCCAATTTCATTTCTTTTATTCTTTAATGACATATATATGGATTTTAAAAAAGATGACACGGCTAATGATGCTATAAAGGAGCATGGGCTCGTAGGTGCATATGGGAAATTGCAACCAACAGTATGAATAATGCAGACTTAGGAGCATATGCTCCCAGGATGATATGCATATTATACTAGCATGTTGGAATTGTAATTTTTCAAAGTAAAATGAAACACAAAACAAACATTGCCTCCATTCGATACCTCTTGTAATCCTATTCAAACACTAAGTTCCATCTATAGCTGAACTTCCTCCTTCGATCTTTACGTATTTTATGGAATGATCACGAATTCTAGCACACATCTTCTCACTTAAGCCAATTACAACAATTATGGCCTGTGGGTGTAGGCTAAATAAGTTTGATTGTGATTTTGGCTTGGACGATTTCCTACAAGTGTTCCCTGTATCAATTTTTCGATGGGTCCAAGCTAAATTCCGAAGAGTTTGTTCAATTCGTGCCAACAGATGAACAAACCCAGAAAAAGCCACTCACTTACAACAGGAAACACAGTTACAATGTCCAAACTCTTGAGAGATGCTTTTAGCTTTTAATTGCTTTGATACTGAACAAACCCAAAGAATCACTTATTCACAAAAGTAAGAATCTAAACATCACAATTGATAAACTCACTCAAGATGAAAAGCATGTTTATTTTGAATTGGCTCATAATCAACCTCCATCTAAGTGGCATATTAGAATTTCAAATGAACAATCTCAGTTAGGGAAGGGTACAAATAAGCATTTTAAGAAGCCTGACAAACAAAACAATGTTTGGGATGATAATCAAAGGCATAGCATGGCCTGACCATAGAACGCTGGAGATAATTGAGGAAGAAGTTCGAGCAACAATAGCATTGCCTGTGGGTCCATTAAAAGTTCACGTATCCTTGGCATATGAACCAAAACATAAATACACCAAACTCCTTGAATTATGGAGTAGAAGGTGGAATTTTCGAAGAACAATGACACCAAAAGTAGGGATGATGGTTGAACAAATTCTACAGAGAGGAGAGTATGGAGAAGAATTCAAAAGAGACCTTGTGTTATATGTATATTATCAGAAGTATGAATGACAACTGTTTCTTCATAATATTGAATTCGTTGGTCGATGTTAACTAAATAGCTAACTACAATTGGTGTGCATATCTCTTACAATGCTTAATGACATAATAGTGGAATGGAAACAAAATCACACGAGATATTCTAGAGGCCACTCCTATTTCTCATGGTTTGTGAAGTCATGCATACGTTCATTTCTATAAGTGAAACGTTGATGCTCTTCACAGAATTAGTGGCTTATCTAAACAATATCATTCATTAATTTAGATGTATTTGTTCATTACCTAACATTTACTTGTTTGCTAATGTCGTTCGTGCCATTCTTTCTAAGATGTACAAACTCACCTCTATCCTTGCTATGAATTACAACTCCTTTACTTGGATAGAGCTAAGTTCAGAGGAAACAAAACAAGGACCGATGGTTTCTCGCAACAAACATCCGACAACTGATGCAGTATAACAAAAGAATAATGATCAAAAGAATTTCCGTTAGGAGCATGGACAGGGCAATACAATTGACAGAATAGATGATCATGGTGCGTCGGGCCTCATGCGTCAACTCATGGCCCTTTACCAGCCCCTCAACCACCATGGGCTCGTTGGTGCACATAAGAAATTGCAACCAATAGTTTGAATATTATAGATCTGGGAGTGCATGCTCCCGGGATGACATGTATATTATATGAACACGCTGGCAATACAATTTTTTGAAAATAAAAATAAAACACAAAACCAACATTGCCTCCATTTGATACCTCTTCTAATCCTATTCAAACACTGAGTCCCATCCATAGCTGAACTTCCTCCTTCGATATTTATCTATTTTATAGGATCAATCGTGAATTCTAGCACCACATCTTCTCAATCCAGCCAATTACAACAATTATGGCATTTGGGTGTGGGCTAGTTACGTTTGATTCCAATTTTAGGTTGGACAATTTCCGACAAGTGTTCCCAATATCAATTTTTCAGGTGGGCCCAAGCAAAATTCCGATGAGCTTGTTCAATTTAGGCCAATAAATGAACATACCAAGAAAAGACTAATCAGTTACAAGAGGAAACACAAGTATAATATCCAAATTTTGAGACATGCTTGTTGCTTTTAATTGCTTTGATACTGAACAAACCCAAGGAATCACTTATTCAGAAAAGCAGACATCTAAACATCACAATTGATAAACTCACTCGAGTTGAAATCATGTTAATTTTGAATTGCCTCATAATCAACCTCCACCTAAGTTCCAAATTAAAATTTCGAATTCACAATCTTAGTTACGGAAGGTTACAAATAAGCATTCTAAGAAGCCTGACAAATAAAACAATGTTTGGGATGTTAATCTAAGCCATAGCATGGGCTAACAATAAAATGCTAGAGATAATGGAGGAAAAGGTTCATGTAACATCAGCATTGCCTAGGGGTCCGTTAGAAGTTAACGTAGCCTCAACATACAGACCAAAAAATAAAAACTCCTTGAATGAGGGAGGAGAAGGTGGAATTTTGGAAGAACAGGGGCACCAAATGTGGGGATGATGGTTGAACAAATTCCACAAAGAGGAGACCATGGAATTCAAAAGAGACTTTGTGCTATATGTATATTGTCAAAAGGATGATTGACGATTATTTGTTCATAATATTGAAGTCGTTATTCGATGTTAACCAAATAGCTAACTACAATTGGTGTGCATATCTATTTTAACATCTCAATGACACAATAGTGGAATGGAAACAAAATCACACGAGATATTTCAGAGGGCCACTCCTATTTTTCATGGTTAGTGAAATCACTCCTTTGTTCATTTCTCTACGTGAAGCGTTGATGTTCTTCATTGAATTAGTGGCTTATCTAACCAATATCCTTCATTGATTTAGATGTATTTATTCATTACCCAACATTAACTTGTTCACTAATGTTTGCTATGTCATTCATTCTAGGATGTACAAACTAAGATTTATCCTTGGTATGGATTACAGCTCCTTTATTAGCGAAGACCGATCGTTTCCAACAGCAAACACCGGACAACTGATGCAATTGAACAAAAGAATAAAGATAAAAAGAAGTTCCTAGGGGAGCATGGAATTGGCAAGCATGAGATGAGAAAACCGTGTGCATAGCGAGCCTTTTGCATCCACTCATGGCTCTTCGCCAGCACCTCAACCATCGTCGCAAGAATGTGGAAGTGAAAGAGAACCTCCAATAGCAGGCCCAATGATCCAATTTGTTTTCTTTCTTTCTAGTGATATATTTGGCCTTTAAAAAACATGACATAGCTGATGGTGCTATAAGTGTACATGGGCTTGCAAGTGCATACAAGAAGTTGCAATCAACAATATGAATGTAACAGACCTGGGAGCATAAGCTCTCGGAATGACGTGTACATTATATTAGCATGCCGGCATTATAATTTTTAAAAATAAAAAAACACAAAACCAGCACTGCCTCCATTCTCTACGACTTCTAATCTTATTCAAACACTGAGTTTCATCAATGGCTGAACTTCCTCCTTCGATCCTTACCTATTTTATGGGAACAATCGTGAATTGCAGCACCACATCTTCTCTGTCCAGCCAATTACAACAATTACGGTGTTTGGGTCTAAGCTAAATAAGTTCGATTGCGATTCTGGGTTGGACAATTTCCCGCAAGTTCCCGGTATCAATTTTTACAGTGGGTCCAGGCAAAATTCCAACGAGCTTGTTCAATTCAGGCCAATAGATGAACAAACAAGGAAAAACTACTCACTTACAAGAGGAAACACAAGTATAATATCCAAGCTTTTGAGAGGTGCTTGTTGCTTTTAATTGCCTTGACACTAAATAAACAAAAAGAATCACTCATTAACAAAAGCAAACATCCAAACATTACAATTGATAAACTCACTCGAGTTGAAAAACATGTTCGTTTTGAATTGGCTCATAATCAACCTCTATATAAGCTGCAAATTAAAATTTCAAATGAACATTCTCAATTAAGGAAGGGTACAAATAAGCATTCTAAGAAGACTGACAAACAAAACAATGTTTCGGATGTCATTATAAACCATAGCATGACCTGACAATGGAATGCTGGAGATAATTGAGGAAGATGTTCTACAACATCAGCATTGCCTATGGGTCTGTTAGTTGTTCACGTAGCCTCAGTATAAGAACCAATAAATAAGTACACCAAACTCCTTAAAGTATGGAGGAGAAGGTGGAATCTTGGAATAACAGGGGCAAAAAAATTAGGGATGATGGTTGAACAAATTCCATAAAGAGGAGACTATGGAGAAGAATTGGAAAGAGACTTTGTGTGACGTGTATATTATGCGAAGTATGAATGAGGATTGTTTCCTTATAATATTAAAGTCATTGGTGGATGTTAACTAAATAGCTAACTACAATCATTATGCATGTCTCTCGCAATAATCTCTGAATGACACACTAGTGGAATAGAAATAAAATCACACGAAATATTTCAAAGGTGCCACTCCTGTTTCTCATGGTTAGTGAAATCACTCATATGTTCATTTCTGTATGTGAAACATTCATGTTCTTCATTGAACTAGTTGCTTATCTGATCAATTTTGTTCATTGATTTAGATATATTTGTTCATTACCCAACATTTACTTGTTCGCTAATGTCTGTTGTGTCATTCATTCCAAGATGTACAAAGTAACATTTATCCTCCCTATGAATTACGGCTCCTTTATTTAGATAGAGTTGAGTTTAGAGGAAAGGGAAGAAATGACTAATGGTTTCCCACACCCAACATGGGACAACTGATGTAGTTGAACAAAAGAAAAAAGATAATAAAAACTTCCTTGTGTAGCATGGAAGGGTTGAGACAATTGACAAAATAGACCATTAGACAATCATTCCTGAAGCTTAAACTTATGTACAAGCGGAATTGGCAAGCATGCGATGAGAAAACCTTGTGCGCTCCGAGTCTTCTGCACCAACTCATGGCCCTCCGCCAGCCCCTCAGCCACCATGGCTAGAATGCAGAAGTAAAAGAAAACCTTCAATAGAAAGGGCCAATGATCGAATTTGCATTCCTTTTTTTAATGATATATTTGGCTTTTAAACAAGATAACATGGTTGATGATGCAGTAAGGGTACATGGGCTCGTAGCTGCATAAAAGAAGTTGCAATCAGCGATATGAACATTACAGACTTGGAAGCATATGTTCTTGGGACGACATGTATATTATATTAACACGTTGGCATTGTAATTTAAAAAAATAAAAATAAAACACAAAACCAACGCTGCCTCTATTCAATACCTCGTCTAATCTTATTCAAACACTGAGTTCTATCCATGGTTGAGCTTCCTTCTTTGAACTTGATCTATTTTATAGGAATACTCCCGAATTCTAGCACCACATTATCTCAATCCAGCCAATTACGAAAATTACACCGTTTGGGTGTGCGCCAATTACGTTTAATTGTGATTTTGGGTTGGATAATTTTCAACAAGTGTCCTAGTATCAATTTTTCTAGTTGGTCCAAGCAGAAGTTCGATGAGCTTATCCAATTTGGGCTGATAGATGAACAAACAAAGAAAAAACTACTCACTTACAAGACGAAACACAAGTACAATATCCCTTATTCACAAAAGTAAAAATCTAAACATCACAATGGGTAAACTCACTCAAGTTGAAAAGCATGTTCATTTTGAATTGGCTCATAAACAACCTCCACCTAGGCTAAAAATTAGAATTTTAAATGAACAATCTCAGTTATGGAGGGGTACAAATAAGCATTCTAAGGAGTCTGACTAACAAAACAATGTTTGGGATGTTAATCTAAACCATAGCATGATCTAGCAATAGAATGCTGGAGATAGTTGAGGAAGATGTTTATGCAACATTAGCATTGCCTATGGGTCCGTTAGAAGTTCACATAGCCTCGACATACGAACAAAAATATAAATACACCAAACTCCTTGAAGTTTGGAGGAGAAGGCGGAATCTTGGAAGAATAGGGACACAAAAAGTAAGGATGATGGTTGAACAAATTCTACAAAGAGGTGACTGTTTCTTCATAGTATTGAAGTTGTTGGCGGATGTTAACTAAATAGCTAACTAGAATTGGTGTGCATATCACTTGCAATGTCTGAATGATACAATAGTGGAATGGAAACAAAATCACACGAGATATTTTAGAGACGTCACTCCTGTTTCACATGGTTAGTGAAATCACTCTTATGTTCATTTCTCCATGCGAAACATTGATGCTCTTCATTAAATTAGTGGCTTATTTGAATTTTAGATGTATTTGTTCATTACCCAACATTTACTTGTTCGCTAATGTCTACTATGTCATTCATTCTAAGATGTACAAACTAACTTTTATCCTTGTTGTGAGTTACAGCTCCTTTGTTTGGATAGAGTTGAGTTTGGAGGAAAGAGAAGCAATGACTGATGGTTTCCCCCAGCAAACATCGGGCAATTGATGCAGTTAAACAAAAGAATAAAGATAAAAAGAAGTTCCTCGGGGAGCATGTCTATCCTTGGGGAGCATGGAATAGGCAAGACAATTGACAGAATAGACCATCAAAAAATCATTCGTTAAACTAGAACATACATACAAGAGGAATTGGCAAGCATGAGATGAAGAACCATGTGTGCGCCGAGCCTTCTAGATCAACTCATGGCCCTCCGCCAGCCCCTCAGCCACCATGGCCAGAATGTGGATTTGAAAGAGAAGCCCCGATAACAGGGGCCAATGATGGAATTTGTTTTCTTTTTTCTAATGATATATTTGGCTTTTAAAAAAGATAACGTAGCTAATGATGCTGTAAGGGTCTACGGGCTCGTAAGTGCATACAAGAAGTTGCAATCAGCAGTATGAATATTACAGACCTGGGAGCATATGTCCCTTGGATGACATGTATGTTATATTAACGCGTTGGCATTCCAATATTAAAAATAAAAATACAACACAAAACCAACACTGCCTACATTCGATACCTCTTCTAATCCTATTAAAATGCCAAGTTCCATCCACGGTTGAACTTCTTCCTTCGATCTTTATCTATTTTATGGGAGTAATCATGAATTCCAACACCACATCTTCTCAGTCCAACTAATTACAACAATTACGGGGTTTGGGTGTGGGCTAATTAAGTTCGATTGCAATTTTAGGTTGGACAATTTTTGACAAATGTTCCTAGTTCTAATTTTTCTTGTTGGTCGAAGAGGAATTTCGAAGAGCTTGTCCAACTTGGACTAACAGATGAACAAACCAAAAAAAAACTACTCACTCACAAGAGGAAACACAGGTATAATATCCAAATTTTTGAAAGATGATTGTTGTTTTTAATTACTTGATACTGAACAAACCTAAAGAATCACTAGTTCAAAAAAGTCAAATCTAAACATCATAATTGGTAAACTCACTCAAGTTGAAAAGCACACTGACTTTGAATTGGGTCATAAACAACCTCCATCTAAGCTGTAAATTAGAATTTCAAATGAACAATCTCTTTTACAGAAGGGTACAAATAAGCATTCTAAGAAGCCTGAAAAACAAAACAATGTTTGGAATGTTGATCTAGACCATAGCACGGCCTGACAATAGAATGCTACAGACAATTGAGGAAGATGTTCGTGCAACATTAGCATTGCCTACGGGTCAATTAGAAGTTCACATAGCCTCGGCACATGAACCAACAAACGAACACACAAAACTAATTGAAGTGTGGAGGAGAATATGGAATCTTGGAAGAACAAGGACTAGAAAAGTGGGGATGATTGTTTAACAAATTGTGCAAAGAGGAGACTATGGAGAAGATTTGAAAAAATACTTCGTGTTATATGTATATTATCAGAAGTATGAATGACGTCTGCTTCTTCATAATATTGAAGTTGTTAGTGGATGTTAACTAAATAACTGACTACAATTGGTGTGCATATCTCTTGCAATGTCTAAATGACGCGGCAGTGGAATGGAAACAAAATCACACAAGATATTTTGGGGGCACTACTGCTGTTTCTCATGGTTAGTGAAATCACTGCTATGTTTATTTCTATATGTGAAACGTTGACGTTCTTCATTGAATTAATGGCTTACCTGAGCAATATCGTTCATTGACTTAGATGTATTTATTCATTACCAATCGTGTAGTTGTTCACTAAGGTCTACTATGTTATTCCTTCTTGGATGTGCAAATTACCATTTGTCCTTGCAATGAATTACAACTCGTTTATTTGGTTAGAGTTTATTTTAGAGTAAAGAGAAGCAAGGACCGATAGTTTCCCACAGCAAACATCTGACAACTTATGCAGTTGAACAGAAGAATAAAGATAAAAAAAAGTTCCTTAGGGAGCATGGAAGGGGCAACACAATTGACGGAATAGACTATCGGACAATCATTCGTCAAACTGAAACTTACTTACAAGAGGAATTCGCAAGCATGGGATGAGAAAACCATGTGCACGCTGAGCCTTCTGCATCAACTCATGGCCCTCTGCCGACCCCTTAACCACCATGCCCAGAATGTGGAACTAAAAGAGAACCTGCAATGGTAGCACCCAATGATCAAATTTGTTTTCTTTTTTTTTAATCATATATTTGGCCTTTAATAAAGATAATGTGGATGATGGTGCTATAAGGGTGCACGAACACGTACTTGCATACAAAAAGTTGCAAACAACAGTATGAATATTACAGACTTGGGAGCATACATTCCCGGGATGACATGTATATTATATTAACACATTGGGATTGCAATTTTTAAAAATGAAAATAAAACACAAAACCGACACTGCCTCCATTCGATACCTCTTCTAAGCCTATTCAAACACTAAGTTCCATCCATGGCTAAACTTCTTCCTTCGATCTTTATCTATTTTGTGGGAATAATTGCAAATTGCAGTGCCACAACTTCTCGATCGAGCCAATTAATAGAATTACGGCGTTTAGGTGTGGGCCAATTAAGCTTGATTGCAATTTTGAGTTTGAAAATTTTCGACAAATGTTCCCAGTATCAATTATTCCAGTTGGTCCAGGTAGAATTTGGACGGGCTTGTTCAATTCGGGCTAATAGATGAACAAATCAAGAAACAACTACTTACAAGAGGAAGCATAAGTATAATATCCAAACTTTTGAGAGATGCTTGTTGCTTTTAATTGCTTTGATGCAGAACAAACCCAAAGAATCACTTATTCATAAAAGTAAACTCACTAGTGTTAAAAAGCATGTTCATTTTGAATTAGCTCATAATCAACCTGCATCTAAGCAGCAAATTAGAATTACAAATGAACAATTTCAGTTATGGAAGGGTACAAACAAGCATTCTAGGAAGCGTGATAAACAAGACAATTTTTTGGAATGTTAATATAAACCATAGCATGGCTTGGCAACAGAATGCTCGAGATAATTGAGGAAGATGCTTGTTGTAACACCCCCAGCCCCTAGGGTCAGGAGCGTTACGTTTTCTTATTTCTTACTTAATTTCTGTGGCGAAACGGACAGAGTTTCCCCTGAAAACTGAGTGTTTCCAGGCTAAAAACCTTACAACAAATCCCTGCATTAAAAGAAACATTTAAAACTTCCAAAACAAGCTCAACGGCTACACGCCGGAGTCCACAACTCTACAGGCTACACGCCCGGAGTATACAGAGCTTCCTATTTTCCATAAACCTTACAAGAAGATAAATAATTACATAACCTTACAGACATAATCAATATTACATAATCATGTCATAATCAAACCAAGCAAGTCCATCCTTATTGCACTCCACGCGTCGGTCTCATATCTGTCGATTTGGGGAAAAGGGGGAAAAGTAATGGGAATGAGCAACCACCGCTCACTGAGTAAACCCTCTCTCCCAAAACATACTTAAAATACATATTAACTTACGAAAGCCTTTCGTAATTCATTTTAGTTGAAGAGCTTTCACATAATACATCATATTTGAATCATAAACCAAGAGGTTTTACACATAATCTTCACTTACAGAAAAACATACATAGTAACTTATTCACGTAAATGAGGAGACTAGACTCTTCGAGGTACTTTGTTACTGCCATCCCGAGTCGGCCAAACTCGATGGGTAACATATGCCTATCCGGACAGACGTTATACAACGCTGAGACATAATGTTCATAGTTAGACTTCAGGCGGGAATCAAACCACCATCCCTGAATCTATCATAACATAACATATGTGATACCAGGCGAGAACTAAGCCACCATCCCTGGGTCTCAGACTTAAGCTTAAAGTTTCTAGAGTAGCTCCTCCACGTACACATAGACATAAACATAACCATTCGTACACATACATACTTATACTTATTCATATATATATCTCAGGAACTTATAACAATCATACACATACATACTTAGTAGACAAACATGCTTATACTTATTCATATATAGATTTTATAAACTTAAAACATGAAAACATAATTTTCTTACAACTTTAGCATTAGGCAAATAATGCGAAAGGCCTCTTAAAAATATGGTGAGTATACTAACTCACGATTCAAAACTTGGGTAGTTACTAGCATGCACTTCAAAGCTAGGATTCACAATACATAACTCCAATTGCCCTTTTTCATATCGTTTCAATCTTTTGAAAGCAAAAGAAGGAATTTGATACAAACTAAGTTTACTAACTCATAAATCGATTTAGTGAATAGTGTAAAAGCTTTTCATAATCGAAATAAATTTGCTAACGTGTAAACTAACTTCGTAAAATACATTTACGAATTCGTAAAACGACTTCGTTTCTAACTTAAAAGCTTCATAAAAACGTAATTAGTTTGTTAAATTGTAAAACGATTTCGTTTTCAACTTAAAAGCTCCTTAATAACGTAATACGTCTGTTAGTTTGTAAAACGTCTTCGTTTTAAACTTACAAGCTTCTTAGAAACAAAATAAGATTTGTTAGTACGTAAATCGGCTTCATAAATAACTTAAAGACTTCTTATAACGTAAATTGTTTACTAAATCGTAAAATGACATAGTTTTTAACTTAAATGCTTCGTGTAAATGCAAAACGACCGCTAACTCATAAAACGACTTCACTTTTTAGCTAAAAGCTTCTTTTAAATGTAATATGTCTGCTAAATCGTAAATCGAAACTCGTCTGAAACATAACGTGTTTAGTTAATGCTTAATTCATACTAAGTTCGAAGCTTAAAAGCTTCTCATAAACATAAATCGACTTCTTTTGAAACTTCAAAGCTTCTTAAAAATGTAATAAGCTTGTTAAGTCGTAAAACGATTTCGTTTCTAACTTAAAAGCTTCATATAAATGTAATACGGCTACTAACTCGCAAAATGACTTCGTTTTTAACTTAAGAAACTTCTTATAGACGTAAAACGTTTGCTAGTTTGTAAAACGACTTCACTTTTGACTTAAAAGCTTTGTATAAACGTAATACATTTATTAACTTGTAAAACAACTTCACTTTAAACTTAAAAGTTTCTTATAAACGTAATACTAAATCGTAAAACAACTTAGTTTTTAACTAAAAGGCTCTTTATAAACATAATAAGGTTGCCTAATAATAAAACGACTTTGCTTCTAACTTGAAAGCTTCGTATAAGCGATGAAGTAGTGGGTTTTCAAACGCATTAACCTTAGACTAGGTAACCCAAGTCTGTTCGAATGAAATAGTTAGTATTTTCAAACTTCTTAAAACTAGGCTTGAATATACACCAAAACAATAAAGACCTCTTTTACTTTAAAACCACCCTCTTGTATCCCAAACGATCTTCGATGCTAACTGGTTGGGTATGAAAATCGAAAGCAACTTTAGAGAGTTATATGCAGTTCTAAATCATGAAAGCCACCATTCCAAAACATCTGGCAACCTTTCAAAAATACATTGGTTCTGACCTGACATAACAAAAGCTTAATTCATTTGTTTGTCCACACATACAATCGAATTCATACAACAACAATCAAATCTACCAATTCAGTAAACTGATTCATACAATTATTATTCGAAATCCTTAAAATAGGAGGGATTAAAGGTTTACCCACCTCGAATCCAAGCTATATGCTTGCAAATTGGCTATAGATTGAAGCTAAATTTGAACACCACAAACCTAGAAAATCTGCTGCCTTTGCGTGAGGTTCAAACACCAGCAAACCCAAAACCCTAACTCACAATTTCTGAAGTATTCAGGCACGATTAACATGAATTGAAGGGAATTCAAGCAAGGCTTCAATTTATAGAGGTAAGGTTGCTCGAATTCTCACCTGCATGCGCGAAATCCACCGATGTTCGGTCAGTTCTGCGCATAAATGGGTTCGGCCACGTGCAAGTGGAGACGCCGGCGCCTAGTGGACGTCGCCTGGGGTCTAGTTAGGCCTAAGGCACAGCGTGGCAGCGAGGAACAGAGAAGAGAAGGCAGGTGTGGGGCTTGAGGTCTGCGAATGCTAGAGGAAGCAGAAGAACACGCAGAGAGAGAAGGGGTTGTCGGGTCACGCGTGAAGGAGGAAGAAGAAGCAGGCATGGGGTGGGTTCACGCGTGTGATAAATTTTAATCCCCTTCTCCCCTTTTGACTCAATTCTACCTATTGTATTAATAATCGAATTCCCAGGCCTCTAATCTTAAACCGAATTCCTAAATATAATCGTTGGTCAACTTACTAGCCCTTTGATTATATTAAGGATCGATTTAGTACTCGTTAATAATCTATATTAACGCTTACTAAAAATCATCGAAGGATTTTCAAAACTAATAATAACATTAATAAGAATAATAATGGTGACAAAAACATCCTTTTAATAAAATTATCGCTCACATAGGCACATCACTAATAATTTAACTCGTATCGTTAAATAAAATAGGTTTTTATGACGCAAAAATACGTCACAAACAACTTAACAAAAAATAAGATACGCGGGCCTTACACTCTTCCCCCCTTAAAAGAATTTCGTCCCCGAAATTCGCAAACTATGCACAGTCATGCCTAAAATGCACACACCTAGACCCGATCTGCACAAATCATACTAACATCCAAATCTCGATTACAAACAATTTTAAACCGAGCAAACAGGGGACATGGTATCCAGTCCCTTCTTCGCCAATCCTCTTCAAGCGTCTACTCACTCTATTTAGGCGCCGAGGGCAAATTTCATTGAAGAGGGGCGAATGAGTTGGCATGGACAACCATATTGAGCTTGTTTTGAAAGCAAACATAGACTTTCAATTATCTAGATTGAATACACGTAGTAAACAACAACTCTATTGACATGCATTGCTACGAATTGAAGTTTAAAGGAAGGAAAATTGGGCAGTTGACTCCTCAAGGTCATATGCTAGTAGTCTCATTCAAAAACATAAATTCAAGTCACATCTGGGATCACAATGGTTACTCAGATATTCCTATAACACGTTAGAATAATAAGAACGTCACATAGCACCAAGCAGCATCATTTAACCACAACAGTATCGCTTAGCACCGTATGTTACCAGCAATTTAGTATCTTCAAGCGTAGGACTTGTAAGTAACATGATACCTCGCACCGTCTAACATGCACATAACAGGCAACTCACAGAACGAAAACATGTGTAACCGTCATTCCTGGAACCTATAAGTCATGGACCTACACGCCTCCGCTGTGCTACTCCAATCGACCCTATAAGGCCAAGGATATGTGAATGTAGGTTTCTAGGGTCGGCCCAACATGCATTTAAATACATGTGTATGCAATTAATCAGTTATGAACTGGGGTCAAGGAATTCACGGAATGCAATTAACAACTCATATGTCACACTATACCATGCATTACAAAAGTTAAATCATTAGTTAATTCAGTCACGTGCTTATTCAAACTCAACCAAGCAAACCCCAACAAGGTGCAACAATTCATTCGTAAACCTTAAGAGTCACGCATTCAAGTATGATCATGGGTATGCTAGCATGCAATATGATTAGGCATAGAATACGCAAGGCAAGCAAATGCCAATGCAACTTCTATGGTCAGAAGATTTCTGGCTAGGTGGATGAATAAATAGCAACTCTAACAAAGCATAAGAATAGGGGCACTTCAGTTCATAAGACAATTAGGCAATTCCGTTACTCTATCCTGTCGATCAACTTAAGTAATCCATCTAACTCGATCATATGCATAATCACACTGAAGGATGCACTAATAGCAGGAAATCCAATTACTTGGCGCTTCATTAACACATCTGGCAATGCGTACACCTTGGCATGTGGACACTCAAATCATTTAATTACACACAGAAGGTTATGCTCGTAAGGCTAAACCCATGCATTATTGCAAAGCACATGCGAGTCTACAGTTGCAACATTACCCAACCAAACAATTAGAAAGGTTTCTAATGGGAAAGCACAACCCTAACTCACTAATCAGAAGACCTTGACTTTCAAGGTCTTTAGGTTTTCGAAAGGAAATAGTTTAACTGCTTCTAGCTTTCTCTCTACCAACCTTTGAGTACTTCTGCTCACTCAACTATGGGGCTCGAGGAGCAAATCGTACTTTAGGGGCAAAGACGAGCCTAGAGTTAAGACTTTTCTAATCATTTGAGTTCAGACCATATGAACTTCAAACTTTCGATTAAAATCACCAAGGCATATAAGCGAAACAACTTTGCTTATGCTAACACTTATCTCATTCATTAGAATAGAAGCTATTCGGCTTATACTCTTGGCAATTCGTTCATTCACTTGGTCAAGGAGCTGCCGTTGCGTGAGGTTCGAACACCACCAAACCCAAAACCCTAACTCATAATTTCTGAAGTATTCAGGCACGATTAGCACGAATTGAAGGGAATTCAAGCAAGGCTTCAATTTATAGAGGTAAGGTTGCTCGAATTCTCACCTGCATGCGCGAAATCCACCGGTGTTCGGTCGGTTCTGCGCTGAAATGGGTTCGGACACACGTAGGTGGAGACGTCGGCGCCTGATGGGCGTCGCCTGAGGTCCGGTCAGGGCTGAGGCGCGGCGTGGCAGCGAGGAACAGAGAAGAGAAGGCAGGTGTGGGGCTTGAGGTCTGCAAATGGTGGAGGAAGCAGAAGAACGCGCAGAGAGAGAAGGGGCTGTCGGGTCACGCGTGAAGGAGGAAGAAGAAGCAGGCATGGGGGGGTTCACGCGTGTGATAAATTTTAATCCCCTTCTCCCCTTTTGACTCAATTCTACCTATTGTATTAATAATTGAATTCCCAGGCCTCTAATCTTATACCGAATTCCTAAATATAATCGTTCGTCAGCTTACTGGCCCTTTGATTATATTAAGGATCGATTTAGTACTCGTTAATAATCTATATTAACGCTTACTAAAAATCATCGAAGGATTTTCAAAACTAATAATAACATTAATAAGAATAATAATGGTGACAAAAACATCCTTTTAATAAAATTATCGCTCACATAGGCACATCACTAATAATTTAACTCGTATCGTTAAATAAAATAGGTTTTTATGACGCAAAAATACGTCACAAACAACTTAACAAAAAATAAGATACGCGGGCCTTACACTCTTCCCCCCTTAAAAGAATTTCGTCCCCGAAATTCGCAAACTATGCACAGTCATGCCTAAAATGCACACACCTAGACCCGATCTGCACAAATCATACTAACATCCAAATCTCGATTACAAACAATTTTAAACTGAACAAACAGGGGACATGGTATCCAGTCCCTTCTTCGTCAATCCTCTTCAAGCGTTTACTCACTCTATTTAGGCACCGAGGGCAAATTGCATTGAAGAGGGGCGAATGAGTTGGCATGGACAACCATATTGAGCTTGTTTTGAAAGCAAACATAGACTTTCAATTATCTAGATTGAATACACGTAGTAAACAACAACTCTATTGACATGCATTGCTACGAATTGAAGTTTAAAGGAAGGAAAATTGGGCAGTTGACTCCTCAAGCTCATATGCTAGTAGTCTCATTCAAAAACATAAATTCAAGTCACATCTGGGATCACAATGGTTACTCAGATATTCCTATAACACGTTAGAATAATAAGAACGTCACATAGCACCAAGCAGCATCATTTAACCACAACAGTATCGCTTAGCACCGTATGTTACCAGCAATTTAGTATCTTCAAGCGTAGGACTTGTAAGTAACATGATACCTCGCACCGTCTAACATGCACATAACAGGCAACTCACAGAACGAAAACATGTGTAACCGTCATTCCTGGAACCTATAAGTCATGGACCTACACGCCTCCGCTGTGCTACTCCAATCGACCCTATAAGGCCAAGGATATGTGAATGCAGGTTTCTAGGGTCGGCCCAACATGCATTTAAATACATGTGTATGCA
>JACYFF010031278.1:127811-156126 GCA_017589665.1 Selenicereus undatus
TGCATACACATGTATTTAAATGCATGTTGGGCCGACCCTAGAAACCTACATTCACATATCCTTGGCCTTATAGGGTCGATTGGAGTAGCACAACGGAGGCGTGTAGGTCCATGACTTATAGGTTCCAGGAATGACGGTTACACATGTTTTCGTTCTGTGAGTTGCCTGTTATGTGCATGTTAGACGGTGCGAGGTATCATGTTACTTACAAGTCCTACGCTTGAAGATACTAAATTGCTGGTAACATACGGTGCTAAGCGATACTGTTGTGGTTAAATGATGCTGCTTGGTGCTATGTGACGTTCTTATTATTCTAACGTGTTATAGGAATATCTGAGTAACCATTGTGATCCCAGATGTGACTTGAATTTATGTTTTTGAATGAGACTACTAGCATATGAGCTTGAGGAGTCAACTGCCCAATTTTCCTTCCTTTAAACTTCAATTCGTAGCAATGCATGTCAATAGAGTTGTTGTTTACTACGTGTATTCAATCTAGATAATTGAAAGTCTATGTTTGCTTTCAAAACAAGCTCAATATGGTTGTCCATGCCAACTCATTCGCCCCTCTTCAATGCAATTTGCCCTCGGTGCCTAAATAGAGTGAGTAAACGCTTGAAGAGGATTGACGAAGAAGGGACTGGATACCATGTCCCCTGTTTGTTCAGTTTAAAATTGTTTGTAATCGAGATTTGGATGTTAGTATGATTTGTGCAGATCGGGTCTAGGTGTGTGCATTTTAGGCATGACTGTGCATAGTTTGCGAATTTCGGGGACGAAATTCTTTTAAGGGGGGAAGAGTGTAAGGCCCGCGTATCTTATTTTTTGTTAAGTTGTTTGTGACGTATTTTTGCGTCATAAAAACCTATTTTATTTAACGATACGAGTTAAATTATTAGTGATGTGCCTATGTGAGCGATAATTTTATTAAAAGGATGTTTTTGTCACCATTATTATTCTTATTAATGTTATTATTAGTTTTGAAAATCCTTCGATGATTTTTAGTAAGCGTTAATATAGATTATTAACGAGTACTAAATCGATCCTTAATATAATCAAAGGGCCAGTAAGCTGACGAACGATTATATTTAGGAATTCGGTATAAGATTAGAGGCCTGGGAATTCAATTATTAATACAATAGGTAGAATTGAGTCAAAAGGGGAGAAGGGGATTAAAATTTATCACACGCGTGAACCCCCCCATGCCTGCTTCTTCTTCCTCCTTCACGCGTGACCCGACAGCCTCTTCTCTCTCTGCGCGTTCTTCTGCTTCCTCCACCATTTGCAGACCTCAAGCCCCACACCTGCCTTCTCTTCTCTGTTCCTCGCTGCCACGCCGCGCCTCAGCCCTGACCGGACCTCAGGCGACGCCCATCAGGCGCCGACGTCTCCACCTACGTGTGTCCGAACCCATTTCAGCGCAGAACCGACCGAACACCGGTGGATTTCGCGCATGCAGGTGAGAATTCGAGCAACCTTACCTCTATAAATTGAAGCCTTGCTTGAATTCCCTTCAATTCGTGCTAATCGTGCCTGAATACTTCAGAAATTATGAGTTAGGGTTTTGGGTTTGGTGGTGTTCGAACCTCACGCAACGGCAGCTCCTTGACCAAGTGAATGAACGAATTGCCAAGAGTATAAGCCGAATAGCTTCTATTCTAATGAATGAGATAAGTGTTAGCATAAGCAAAGTTGTTTCGCTTATATGCCTTGGTGATTTTAATCAAAAGTTTGAAGTTCATATGGTCTGAACTCAAATGATTAGAAAAGTCTTAACTCTAGGCTCGTCTTTGCCCCTAAAGTACGATTTGCTCCTCGAGCCCCATAGTTGAGTGAGCAGACGTACTCAAAGGTTGGTAGAGAGAGAGCTAGAAGCAGTTAAACTATTTCCTTTCGAAAACCTAAAGACCTTGAAAGTCAAGGTCTTCTGATTAGTGAGTTAGGGTTGTGCTTTCCCATTAGAAACCTTTCTAATTGTTTGGTTGGGTAATGTTGCAACCGTAGACTCGCATGTGCTTTGCAATAATGCATGGGTTTAGCCTTATGAGCATAACCTTCTGTGTGTAATTAAATGATTTGAGTGTCCACATGCCAAGGTGTACGCATTGCCAGATGTGTTAATGAAGCGCCAAGTAATTGGATTTCCTGCTATTAGTGCATCCTTCAGTGTGATTATGCATATGATCGAGTTAGATGGATTACTTAAGTTGATCGACAGGATAGAGTAACGGAATTGCCTAATTGTCTTATGAACTGAAGTGCCCCTATTCTTATGCTTTGTTAGAGTTGCTATTTATTCATCCACTTAGCCAGAAATCTTCTGACCATAGAAGTTGCATTGGCATTTGCTTGCCTTGCGTATTCTATGCCTAATCATATTGCATGCTAGCATACCCATGATCATACTTGAATGCGTGACTCTTAAGGTTTACGAATGAATTGTTGCACCTTGTTGGGGTTTGCTTGGTTGAGTTTGAATAAGCACGTGACTGAATTAACTAATGATTTAACTTTTGTAATGCATGGTATAGTGTGACATATGAGTTGTTAATTGCATTCCGTGAATTCCTTGACCCCAGTTCATAACTGATTAATTGCATACACATGTATTTAAATGCATGTTGGGCCGACCCTAGAAACCTACATTCACATATCCTTGGCCTTATAGGGTCGATTGGAGTAGCACAGCGGAGGCGTGTAGGTCCATGACTTATAGGTTCCAGGAATGACGGTTACACATGTTTTCGTTCTGTGAGTTGCCTGTTATGTGCATGTTAGACGGTGCGAGGTATCATGTTACTTACAAGTCCTACGCTTGAAGATACTAAATTGCTGGTAACATACGGTGCTAAGCGATACTGTTGTGGTTAAATGATGCTGCTTGGTGCTATGTGACGTTCTTATTATTCTAACGTGTTATAGGAATATCTGAGTAACCATTGTGATCCCAGATGTGACTTGAATTTATGTTTTTGAATGAGACTACTAGCATATGACCTTGAGGAGTCAACTGCCCAATTTTCCTTCCTTTAAACTTCAATTCGTAGCAATGCATGTCAATAGAGTTGTTGTTTACTACGTGTATTCAATCTAGATAATTGAAAGTCTATGTTTGCTTTCAAAACAAGCTCAATATGGTTGTCCATGCCAACTCATTCGCCCCTCTTCAATGAAATTTGCCCTCGGCGCCTAAATAGAGTGAGTAGACGCTTGAAGAGGATTGGCGAAGAAGGGACTGGATACCATGTCCCCTGTTTGCTCGGTTTAAAATTGTTTGTAATCGAGATTTGGATGTTAGTATGATTTGTGCAGATCGGGTCTAGGTGTGTGCATTTTAGGCATGACTGTGCATAGTTTGCGAATTTCGGGGACGAAATTCTTTTAAGGGGGGAAGAGTGTAAGGCCCGCGTATCTTATTTTTTGTTAAGTTGTTTGTGACGTATTTTTGCGTCATAAAAACCTATTTTATTTAACGATACGAGTTAAATTATTAGTGATGTGCCTATGTGAGCGATAATTTTATTAAAAGGATGTTTTTGTCACCATTATTATTCTTATTAATGTTATTATTAGTTTTGAAAATCCTTCGATGATTTTTAGTAAGCGTTAATATAGATTATTAACGAGTACTAAATCGATCCTTAATATAATCAAAGGGCTAGTAAGTTGACCAACGATTATATTTAGGAATTCGGTTTAAGATTAGAGGCCTGGGAATTCGATTATTAATACAATAGGTAGAATTGAGTCAAAAGGGGAGAAGGGGATTAAAATTTATCACACGCGTGAACCCACCCCATGCCTGCTTCTTCTTCCTCCTTCACGCGTGACCCGACAACCCCTTCTCTCTCTGCGTGTTCTTCTGCTTCCTCCAGCATTCGCAGACCTCAAGCCCCACACCTGCCTTCTCTTCTCTGTTCCTCGCTGCCACGCTGTGCCTTAGGCCTAACTAGACCCCAGGCGACGTCCACCAGGCGCCGGCGTCTCCACTTGCACGTGGCCGAACCCATTTATGCGCAGAACCGACCGAACATCGGTGGATTTCGCGCATGCAGGTGAGAATTCGAGCAACCTTACCTCTATAAATTGAAGCCTTGCTTGAATTCCCTTCAATTCTTGTTAATCGTGCCTAAATACTTCAGAAATTGTGAGTTAGGGTTTTGGGTTTGCTGGTGTTCGAACCTCACGCAAAGGCAGCAGATTTTCTAGGTTTGTGGTGTTCAAATTTAGCTTCAATCTATAGCCAATTTGCAAACATATAGCTTGGATTCGAGGTGGGTAAACCTTTAATCCCTCCTATTTTAAGGATTTCGAATAATAATTGTATGAATCAGTTTACTGAATTGGTAGATTTGATTGTTGTTGTATGAATTCGATTGTATGTGTGGACAAACAAATGAATTAAGCTTTTGTTATGTCAGGTCAGAACCAATGTATTTTTGAAAGGTTGCCAGATGTTTTGGAATGGTGGCTTTCATGATTTAGAACTGCATATAACTCTCTAAAGTTGCTTTCGATTTTCATACCCAACCAGTTAGCATCGAAGATCGTTTGGGATACAAGAGGGTGGTTTTAAAGTAAAAGAGGTCTTTATTGTTTTGGTGTATATTCAAGCCTAGTTTTAAGAAGTTTGAAAATACTAACTATTTCATTCGAACAGACTTGGGTTACCTAGTCTAAGGTTAATGCATTTGAAAACCCACTACTTCATCGCTTATACGAAGCTTTCAAGTTAGAAGCAAAGTCGTTTTATTATTAGGCAACCTTATTATGTTTATAAAGAGCCTTTTAGTTAAAAACTAAGTTGTTTTACGATTTAGTATTACGTTTATAAGAAACTTTTAAGTTTAAAGTGAAGTTGTTTTACAAGTTAATAAATGTATTACGTTTATACAAAGCTTTTAAGTCAAAAGTGAAGTCGTTTTACAAACTAGCAAACGTTTTACGTCTATAAGAAGTTTCTTAAGTTAAAAACGAAGTCATTTTGCGAGTTAGTAGCCGTATTACATTTATATGAAGCTTTTAAGTTAGAAACGAAATCGTTTTACGACTTAACAAGCTTATTACGTTTTTAAGAAGCTTTGAAGTTTCAAAGGAAGTCGATTTATGTTTATGAGAAGCTTTTAAGCTTCGAACTTAGTCTGAATTAAGCATTAACTAAACACGTTATGTTTCAGACGAGTTTCGATTTACGATTTAGCAGACATATTACATTTAAAAGAAGCTTTTAGCTAAAAAGTGAAGTCGTTTTATGAGTTAGCGGTCGTTTTGCATTTACACGAAGCATTTAAGTTAAAAACTATGTCATTTTACGATTTAGTAAACAATTTACGTTATAAGAAGTCTTTAAGTTATTTATGAAGCCGATTTACGTACTAACAAATCTTATTTTGTTTCTAAGAAGCTTGTAAGTTTAAAACGAAGACGTTTTACAAACTAACAGACGTATTACGTTATTAAGGAGCTTTTAAGTTGAAAACGAAATCGTTTTACAATTTAACAAACTAATTACGTTTTTATGAAGCTTTTAAGTTAGAAACGAAGTCGTTTTACGAATTCGTAAAAGTATTTTACGAAGTTAGTTTACACGTTAGCAAATTTATTTCGATTATGAAAAGCTTTTACACTATTCACTAAATCGATTTATGAGTTAGTAAACTTAGTTTGTATCAAATTCCTTCTTTTGCTTTCAAAAGATTGAAACGATATGAAAAAGGGCAATTGGAGTTATGTATTGTGAATCCTAGCTTTGAAGTGCATGCTAGTAACTACCCAAGTTTTGAATCGTGAGTTAGTATACTCACCATATTTTTAAGAGGCCTTTCGCATTATTTGCCTAATGCTAAAGTTGTAAGAAAATTATGTTTTCATGTTTTAAGTTTATAAAATCTATATATGAATAAGTATAAGCATGTTTGTCTACTAAGTATGTATGTGTATGATTGTTATAAGTTCATGAGATATATATATGAATAAGTATAAGTATGTATGTGTACGAATGGTTATGTTTATGTCTATGTGTACGTGGAGGAGCTACTCTAGAAACTTTAAGCTTAAGTCTGAGACCCAGGGATGGTGGCTTAGTTCTCGCCTGGTATCACATATGTTATGTTATGATAGATTCAGGGATGGTGGTTTGATTCCCGCCTGAAGTCTAACTATGAACATTATGTCTCAGCGTTGTATAACGTCTGTCCGGATAGGCGTATGTTACCCATCGAGTTTGGCCGACTCGGGATGGCAGTAACAAAGTACCTCGAAGAGTCTAGTCTCCTCATTTACGTGAATAAGTTACTATGTATGTTTTTCTGTAAGTGAAGATTATGTGTAAAACCTCTTGGTTTATGATTCAAATATGATGTATTATGTGAAAGCTCTTCAACTAAAATGAATTACGAAAGGCTTTCGTAAGTTAATATGTATTTTAAGTATGTTTTGGGAGAGAGGGTTTACTCAGTGAGCGGTGGTTGCTCATTCCCATTACTTTTCCCCCTTTTCCCCAGATCGACAGATATGAGACCGACGAGTGGAGTGCAATAAGGATGGACTTGCTTGGTTTGATTATGACATGATTATGTAATATTGATTATGTCTGTAAGGTTATGTAATTATTTATCTTCTTGTAAGGTTTATGGAAAATAGGAAGCTCTGTATACTCCGGGCGTGTAGCCTGTAGAGTTGTGGACTCCGGCGTGTAGCCGTTGAGCTTGTTTTGGAAGTTTTAAATGTTTCTTTTAATGCAGGGATTTGTTGTAAGGTTTTTAGCCTGGAAACACTCAGTTTTCAGGGGAAACTCTGTCCGTTTCGCCACAGAAATTAAGTAAGAAATAAGAAAACGTAACGCTCCTGACCCTAGGGGCTGGGGGTGTTACAACAAGCATCTTCCTCAATTATCTCGAGCATTCTGTTGCCAAGCCATGCTATGGTTTATATTAACATTCCAAAAAATTGTCTTGTTTATCACGCTTCCTAGAATGCTTGTTTGTACCCTTCCATAACTGAAATTGTTCATTTGTAATTCTAATTTGCTGCTTAGATGCAGGTTGACTATGAGCTAATTCAAAATGAACATGCTTTTTAACACTAGTGAGTTTACCAATTGTGATGTTTAGATTTTTACTTTTATGAATAAGTGATTCTTTGGGTTTGTTCTGCATCAAAGCAATTAAAAGCAACAAGCATCTCTCAAAAGTTTGGATATTATACTTATGCTTCCTCTTGTAAGTAGTTGTTTCTTGATTTGTTCATCTATTAGCCCGAATTGAACAAGCCCGTCCAAATTCTACCTGGACCAACTGGAATAATTGATACTGGGAACATTTGTCGAAAATTTTCAAACTCAAAATTGCAATCAAGCTTAATTGGCCCACACCTAAATGCCGTAATTCTATTAATTGGCTCGATCGAGAAGTTGTGGCACTGCAATTTGCAATTATTCCCACAAAATAGATAAAGATCGAAGGAAGAAGTTTAGCCATGGATGGAACTTAGTGTTTGAATAGGCTTAGAAGAGGTATCGAATGGAGGCAGTGTCGGTTTTGTGTTTTATTTTCATTTTTAAAAATTGCAATCCCAATGTGTTAATATAATATACATGTCATCCCGGGAATGTATGCTCCCAAGTCTGTAATATTCATACTGTTGTTTGCAACTTTTTGTATGCAAGTACGTGTTCGTGCACCCTTATAGCACCATCATCCACATTATCTTTATTAAAGGCCAAATATATGATTAAAAAAAAAGAAAACAAATTTGATCATTGGGTGCTACCATTGCAGGTTCTCTTTTAGTTCCACATTCTGGGCATGGTGGTTAAGGGGTCGGCAGAGGGCCATGAGTTGATGCAGAAGGCTCAGCGCGCACATGGTTTTCTCATCCCATGCTTGCGAATTCCTCTTGTAAGTAAGTTTCAGTTTGACGAATGATTGTCCGATAGTCTATTCCGTCAATTGTGTTGCCCCTTCCATGCTCCCTAAGGAACTTTTTTTTATCTTTATTCTTCTGTTCAACTGCATAAGTTGTCAGATGTTTGCTGTGGGAAACTATTGGTCCTTGCTTCTCTTTACTCTAAAATAAACTCTAACCAAATAAACGAGTTGTAATTCATTGCAAGGACAAATGGTAATTTGCACATCTAAGAAGGAATAACATAGTAGACCTTAGTGAACAACTACACGATTGGTAATGAATAAATACATCTAAGTCAATGAACGATATTGCTCAGGTAAGCCATTAATTCAATGAAGAACGTCAACGTTTCACATATAGAAATAAACATAGCAGTGATTTCACTAACCATGAGAAACAGCAGTAGTGCCCCCAAAATATCTTGTGTGATTTTGTTTCCATTCCACTGCCGCGTCATTTAGACATTGCAAGAGATATGCACACCAATTGTAGTCAGTTATTTAGTTAACATCCACTAACAACTTCAATATTATGAAGAAGCAGACGTCATTCATACTTCTGATAATATACATATAACACGAAGTATTTTTTCAAATCTTCTCCATAGTCTCCTCTTTGCACAATTTGTTAAACAATCATCCCCACTTTTCTAGTCCTTGTTCTTCCAAGATTCCATATTCTCCTCCACACTTCAATTAGTTTTGTGTGTTCGTTTGTTGGTTCATGTGCCGAGGCTATGTGAACTTCTAATAGACCCGTAGGCAATGCTAATGTTGCACGAACATCTTCCTCAATTGTCTGTAGCATTCTATTGTCAGGCCGTGCTATGGCCTAGATCAACATTCCAAACATTGTTTTGTTTTTCAGGCTTCTTAGAATGCTTATTTGTACCCTTCTGTAAAAGAGATTGTTCATTTGAAATTCTAATTTACAGCTTAGATGGAGGTTGTTTATGACCCAATTCAAAGTCAGTGTGCTTTTCAACTTGAGTGAGTTTACCAATTATGATGTTTAGATTTGACTTTTTTGAACTAGTGATTCTTTGGGTTTGTTCAGTATCAAGTAATTAAAAACAACAATCATCTTTCAAAAATTTGGATATTATACCTGTGTTTCCTCTTGTGAGTGAGTAGTTTTTTTTTGGTTTGTTCATCTGTTAGTCCAAGTTGGACAAGCTCTTCGAAATTCCTCTTCGACCAACAAGAAAAATTAGAACTAGGAACATTTGTCAAAAATTGTCCAACCTAAAATTGCAATCGAACTTAATTAGCCCACACCCAAACCCCGTAATTGTTGTAATTGGCTGGACTGAGAAGATGTGGTGTTGGAATTCATGATTACTCCCATAAAATAGATAAAGATCGAAGGAAGAAGTTCAACCGTGGATGGAACTTGGCATTTTAATAGGATTAGAAGAGGTATCGAATGTAGGCAGTGTTGGTTTTGTGTTGTATTTTTATTTTTAATATTGGAATGCCAACGCGTTAATATAACATACATGTCATCCAAGGGACATATGCTCCCAGGTCTGTAATATTCATACTGCTGATTGCAACTTCTTGTATGCACTTACGAGCCCGTAGACCCTTATAGCATCATTAGCTACGTTATCTTTTTTAAAAGCCAAATATATCATTAGAAAAAAGAAAACAAATTCCATCATTGGCCCCTGTTATCGGGGCTTCTCTTTCAAATCCACATTCTGGCCATGGTGGCTGAGGGGCTGGCGGAGGGCCATGAGTTGATCTAGAAGGCTCGGCGCACACATGGTTCTTCATCTCAAGCTTGCCAATTCCTCTTGTATGTATGTTCTAGTTTCACGAATGATTTTTTGATGGTCTATTCTGTCAATTGTCTTGCCTATTCCATGCTCCCCAAGGATAGACATGCTCCCCGAGGAACTTCTTTTTATCTTTATTCTTTTGTTTAACTGCATCAATTGCCCGATGTTTGCTGGGGGAAAACATCAGTCATTGCTTCTCTTTCCTCCAAACTCAACTCTATCCAAACAAAGGAGCTGTAACTCACAACAAGGATAAAAGTTAGTTTGTACATCTTAGAATGAATGACATAGTAGACATTAGCGAACAAGTAAATGTTGGGTAATGAACAAATACATCTAAATCAACGGACGATATTGTTCAAATAAGCCACTAATTTAATGAAGAGCATCAATGTTTCGCATGGAGAAATGAACATAAGAGTGATTTCACTAACCATGTGAAACAGGAGTGACGTCTCTAAAATATCTCGTGTGATTTTGTTTCCATTCCACTATTGTATCATTCAGACATTGCAAGTGATATGCACACCAATTCTAGTTAGCTATTTAGTTAACATCCGCCAACAACTTCAATACTATGAAGAAACAGTCACCTCTTTGTAGAATTTGTTCAACCATCATCCTTACTTTTTGTGTCCCTATTCTTCCAAGATTCCGCCTTCTCCTCCAAACTTCAAGGAGTTTGGTGTATTTATATTTTTGTTCGTATGTCGAGGCTATGTGAACTTCTAACGGACCCATAGGCAATGCTAATGTTGCATAAACATCTTCCTCAACTATCTCCAGCATTCTATTGCTAGATCATGCTATGGTTTAGATTAACATCCCAAACATTGTTTTGTTAGTCAGACTCCTTAGAATGCTTATTTGTACCCCTCCATAACTGAGATTGTTCATTTAAAATTCTAATTTTTAGCTTAGGTGGAGGTTGTTTATGAGCCAATTCAAAATGAACATGCTTTTCAACTTGAGTGAGTTTACCCATTGTGATGTTTAGATTTTTACTTTTGTGAATAAGGGATATTGTACTTGTGTTTCGTCTTGTAAGTGAGTAGTTTTTTCTTTGTTTGTTCATCTATCAGCCCAAATTGGATAAGCTCATCGAACTTCTGCTTGGACCAACTAGAAAAATTGATACTAGGACACTTGTTGAAAATTATCCAACCCAAAATCACAATTAAACGTAATTGGCGCACACCCAAACGGTGTAATTTTCGTAATTGGCTGGATTGAGATAATGTGGTGCTAGAATTCGGGAGTATTCCTATAAAATAGATCAAGTTCAAAGAAGGAAGCTCAACCATGGATAGAACTCAGTGTTTGAATAAGATTAGACGAGGTATTGAATAGAGGCAGCGTTGGTTTTGTGTTTTATTTTTATTTTTTTAAATTACAATGCCAACGTGTTAATATAATATACATGTCGTCCCAAGAACATATGCTTCCAAGTCTGTAATGTTCATATCGCTGATTGCAACTTCTTTTATGCAGCTACGAGCCCATGTACCCTTACTGCATCATCAACCATGTTATCTTGTTTAAAAGCCAAATATATCATTAAAAAAAGGAATGCAAATTCGATCATTGGCCCTTTCTATTGAAGGTTTTCTTTTACTTCTGCATTCTAGCCATGGTGGCTGAGGGGCTGGCGGAGGGCCATGAGTTGGTGCAGAAGACTCGGAGCGCACAAGGTTTTCTCATCGCATGCTTGCCAATTCCGCTTGTACATAAGTTTAAGCTTCAGGAATGATTGTCTAATGGTCTATTTTGTCAATTGTCTCAACCCTTCCATGCTACACAAGGAAGTTTTTATTATCTTTTTTCTTTTGTTCAACTACATCAGTTGTCCCATGTTGGGTGTGGGAAACCATCAGTCATTTCTTCCCTTTCCTCTAAACTCAACTCTATCTAAATAAAGGAGCCGTAATTCATAGGGAGGATAAATGTTACTTTGTACATCTTGGAATGAATGACACAACAGACATTAGCGAACAAGTAAATGTTGGGTAATGAACAAATATATCTAAATCAATGAACAAAATTGATCAGATAAGCAACTAGTTCAATGAAGAACATCAATGTTTCACATACAGAAATGAACATATGAGTGATTTCACTAACCATGAGAAACAGGAGTGGCACCTTTGAAATATTTCGTGTGATTTTATTTCTATTCCACTAGTGTGTCATTCAGAGATTATTGCGAGAGATATGCATAATGATTGTAGTTAGCTATTTAGTTAACATCCACCAATGACTTTAATATTATAAGGAAACAATCCTCATTCATACTTCGCATAATATACACGTCACACAAAGTCTCTTTCCAATTCTTCTCCATAGTCTCCTCTTTATGGAATTTGTTCAACCATCATCCCTAATTTTTTTGCCCCTGTTATTCCAAGATTCCACCTTCTCCTCCATACTTTAAGGAGTTTGGTGTACTTATTTATTGGTTCTTATACTGAGGCTACGTGAACAACTAACAGACCCATAGGCAATGCTGATGTTGTAGAACATCTTCCTCAATTATCTCCAGCATTCCATTGTCAGGTCATGCTATGGTTTATAATGACATCCGAAACATTGTTTTGTTTGTCAGTCTTCTTAGAATGCTTATTTGTACCCTTCCTTAATTGAGAATGTTCATTTGAAATTTTAATTTGCAGCTTATATAGAGGTTGATTATGAGCCAATTCAAAACGAACATGTTTTTCAACTCGAGTGAGTTTATCAATTGTAATGTTTGGATGTTTGCTTTTGTTAATGAGTGATTCTTTTTGTTTATTTAGTGTCAAGGCAATTAAAAGCAACAAGCACCTCTCAAAAGCTTGGATATTATACTTGTGTTTCCTCTTGTAAGTGAGTAGTTTTTCCTTGTTTGTTCATCTATTGGCCTGAATTGAACAAGCTCGTTGTAATTTTGCCTGGACCCACTGTAAAAATTGATACCGGGAACTTGCGGGAAATTGTCCAACCCAAAATCGCAATCGAACTTATTTAGCTTAGACCCAAACACCGTAATTGTTGTAATTGGCTGGACAGAGAAGATGTGGTGCTGCAATTCACGATTGTTCCCATAAAATAGGTAAGGATCGAAGGAGGAAGTTCAGCCATTGATGAAACTCAGTGTTTGAATAAGATTAGAAGTCGTAGAGAATGGAGGCAGTGCTGGTTTTGTGTTTTTTTATTTTTAAAAATTATAATGCCGGCATGCTAATATAATGTACACGTCATTCCGAGAGCTTATGCTCCCAGGTCTGTTACATTCATATTGTTGATTGCAACTTCTTGTATGCACTTGCAAGCCCATGTACACTTATAGCACCATCAGCTATGTCATGTTTTTTAAAGGCCAAATATATCACTAGAAAGAAAGAAAACAAATTGGATCATTGGGCCTGCTATTGGAGGTTCTCTTTCACTTCCACATTCTTGCGACGATGGTTGAGGTGCTGGCGAAGAGCCATGAGTTGATGCAAAAGGCTCGCTATGCACACGGTTTTCTCATCTCATGCTTGCCAATTCCATGCTCCCCTAGGAACTTCTTTTTATCTTTATTCTTTTGTTCAATTGCATCAGTTGTCCGGTGTTTGCTGTTGGAAACGATCGGTCTTCGCTAATAAAGGAGCTGTAATCCATACCAAGGATAAATCTTAGTTTGTACATCCTAGAATGAATGACATAGCAAACATTAGTGAACAAGTTAATGTTGGGTAATGAATAAATACATCTAAATCAATGAAGGATATTGGTTAGATAAGCCACTAATTCAATGAAGAACATCAACGCTTCACGTAGAGAAATGAACAAAGGAGTGATTTCACTAACCATGAAAAATAGGAGTGGCCCTCTGAAATATCTCGTGTGATTTTGTTTCCATTCCACTATTGTGTCATTGAGATGTTAAAATAGATATGCACACCAATTGTAGTTAGCTATTTGGTTAACATCGAATAACGACTTCAATATTATGAACAAATAATCGTCAATCATCCTTTTGACAATATACATATAGCACAAAGTCTCTTTTGAATTCCATGGTCTCCTCTTTGTGGAATTTGTTCAACCATCATCCCCACATTTGGTGCCCCTGTTCTTCCAAAATTCCACCTTCTCCTCCCTCATTCAAGGAGTTTTTATTTTTTGGTCTGTATGTTGAGGCTACGTTAACTTCTAACGGACCCCTAGGCAATGCTGATGTTACATGAACCTCTTCCTCCATTATCTCTAGCATTTTATTGTTAGCCCATGCTATGGCTTAGATTAACATCCCAAACATTGTTTTATTTGTCAGGCTTCTTAGAATGCTTATTTGTAACCTTCCGTAACTAAGATTGTGAATTTGAAATTTTAATTTGGAACTTAGGTGGAGGTTGATTATGAGGCAATTCAAAATTAACATGATTTCAACTCGAGTGAGTTTATCAATTGTGATGTTTAGATGTCTGCTTTTCTGAATAAGTGATTCCTTGGGTTTGTTCAGTATCAAAGCAATTAAAAGCAACAAGCATGTCTCAAAATTTGGATATTATACTTGTGTTTCCTCTTGTAACTGATTAGTCTTTTCTTGGTATGTTCATTTATTGGCCTAAATTGAACAAGCTCATCGGAATTTTGCTTGGGCCCACCTGAAAAATTGATATTGGGAACACTTGTCGGAAATTGTCCAACCTAAAATTGGAATCAAACGTAACTAGCCCACACCCAAATGCCATAATTGTTGTAATTGGCTGGATTGAGAAGATGTGGTGCTAGAATTCACGATTGATCCTATAAAATAGATAAATATTGAAGGAGGAAGTTCAGCTATGGATGGGACTCAGTGTTTGAATAGGATTAGAAGAGGTATCAAATGGAGGCAATGTTGGTTTTGTGTTTTATTTTTATTTTCAAAAAATTGTATTGCCAGCGTGTTCATATAATATACATGTCATCCCGGGAGCATGCACTCCCAGATCTATAATATTCAAACTATTGGTTGCAATTTCTTATGTGCACCAACGAGCCCATGGTGGTTAAGGGGCTGGTAAAGGGCCATGAGTTGACGCATGAGGCTCGACGCACCATGATCATCTATTCTGTCAATTGTATTGCCCTGTCCATGCTCCTAACGGAAATTCTTTTGATCATTATTCTTTTGTTATACTGCATCAGTTGTCGGATGTTTGTTGCGAGAAACCATCGGTCCTTGTTTTGTTTCCTCTGAACTTAGCTCTATCCAAGTAAAGGAGTTGTAATTCATAGCAAGGATAGAGGTGAGTTTGTACATCTTAGAAAGAATGGCACGAACGACATTAGCAAACAAGTAAATGTTAGGTAATGAACAAATACATCTAAATTAATGAATGATATTGTTTAGATAAGCCACTAATTCTGTGAAGAGCATCAACGTTTCACTTATAGAAATGAACGTATGCATGACTTCACAAACCATGAGAAATAGGAGTGGCCTCTAGAATATCTCGTGTGATTTTGTTTCCATTCCACTATTATGTCATTAAGCATTGCAAGAGATATGCACACCAATTGTAGTTAGCTATTTAGTTAACATCGACCAACGAATTCAATATTATGAAGAAACAGTTGTCATTCATACTTCTGATAATATACATATAACACAAGGTCTCTTTTGAATTCTTCTCCATACTCTCCTCTTTGTAGAATTTGTTCAACCATCATCCCTACTTTTGGTGTCATTGTTCTTCGAAAATTCCACCTTCTACTCCATAATTCAAGGAGTTTGGTGTATTTATGTTTTGGTTCATATGCCAAGGATACGTGAACTTTTAATGGACCCACAGGCAATGCTATTGTTGCTCGAACTTCTTCCTCAATTATCTCCAGCGTTCTATGGTCAGGCCATGCTATGCCTTTGATTATCATCCCAAACATTGTTTTGTTTGTCAGGCTTCTTAAAATGCTTATTTGTACCCTTCCCTAACTGAGATTGTTCATTTGAAATTCTAATATGCCACTTAGATGGAGGTTGATTATGAGCCAATTCAAAATAAACATGCTTTTCATCTTGAGTGAGTTTATCAATTGTGATGTTTAGATTCTTACTTTTGTGAATAAGTGATTCTTTGGGTTTGTTCAGTATCAAAGCAATTAAAAGCTAAAAGCATCTCTCAAGAGTTTGGACATTGTACCTGTGTTTCCTGTTGTAAGTGAGTGGCTTTTTCTGGGTTTGTTCATCTGTTGGCACGAATTGAACAAACTCTTCGGAATTTAGCTTGGACCCATCGAAAAATTGATACAGGGAACACTTGTAGGAAATCGTCCAAGCCAAAATCACAATCAAACTTATTTAGCCTACACCCACAGGCCATAATTGTTGTAATTGGCTTAAGTGAGAAGATGTGTGCTAGAATTCGTGATCATTCCATAAAATACGTAAAGATCGAAGGAGGAAGTTCAGCTATAGATGGAACTTAGTGTTTGAATAGGATTACAAGAGGTATCGAATGGAGGCAATGTTTGTTTTGTGTTTCATTTTACTTTGAAAAATTACAATTCCAACATGCTAGTATAATATGCATATCATCCTGGGAGCATATGCTCCTAAGTCTGCATTATTCATACTGTTGGTTGCAATTTCCCATATGCACCTACGAGCCCATGCTCCTTTATAGCATCATTAGCCGTGTCATCTTTTTTAAAATCCATATATATGTCATTAAAGAATAAAAGAAATGAAATTGGATCATTGGGCCCTGCTATTAGAGGTTCTCTTTCACTTCCATATTCTAGCCATGGTGGCTAAGAGGCTGGCAGAGAACAATGAGTTGATGCCGAAGGCTCGGTGCACACATGGTTTTCTCATACTATGCTTGTCAATTCCTTTTGTAAGTCAGTTTCAACTTCACGAATGATTGTATGGTAGTCTATCTCGTCAGTTGTCTTGCCCCTTCCATTCTCCCAAGGAAGCTTCTTTTTATCTTTATTCGGTTGTTCAATTACATTAGGTGTCCAATGTTTGTTGTGGGAAACCATCGATATTTGCTTCTCTTTCCTCTAAACTCAACTCTATCCAGAAAAGGAGGTGTAATTCATGGCAACGATAAATGTTAGTTTGTATATCTTAGAATGAATGACATAGCAGACACTAGCAAACAAGCAAAAGTGGGGTAATGAACAAATACATCTACATCAATGAACGATGTTGTTTAGATAAGCCACTACTTCAACGAAGACCATAAATGTTTCACACAGAGAAATGTACAAAGCAGTGATTTCACTGACCATTAGAAATAGGGTGGCCCTCTGAAATATCTTGTGTGATCTTGTTTCCATTCCACTACTGTGTCATTCAAACATTACAAGAGATATGCACACCAATTGTAGTTAGCTATTTAGTTAACATCCACCATCGACTTCAATATTATAAAGAAACAGTCGTCATTCATACTTCTGATAATTTACATATAACACAAAGTCTCTTTTGAATTCTTCTCCATAGTCTCCTCTTTCCAGAATTTGTTCAACCATCATCCCTACTTTTGATGTTCCTGTTCTTCCAAGCTCCACCTTCTCCTCCATTTTTCCAAGAGTTTGGTGTATTTATTTTTTTGTTCGCCTGTCGAGGCTACTTGAACTTCTAACTGATCCATAGGAAATTCTAACATTGCATAAACATCTTACTCCATTATCTACAGCATTCTATTCTCAGGCCATGCTATGGTTTTGATTAACATCCCAAACAATGTTTTGTGTGCCGGGCTTCTTAGAATGCTTATTTGTAGCCTTCCATAACTGAGATTGTTCATTTGAAATTCTAATTTGCAACTTAGATGGAGGTTGATTATGAGCCAATTCAAAATGAACATGCTTTTCAACTCAAGTGAGTTTATCAATTGTGATGTTTAAATTTTTACATCTATGAATAAGTGATTCTTTGGGTTTGTTCAGTATCAAAGCAATTAAAAGCAACAAGCATCTCCTAAACGTGTGGATATTGCACTTGTGTTTCCTCTTTTAATTTAGTAGTTTTTTCTTGGTTTGTTCATCTATTGGCTCGAATTGAACATGCTCGTTGGAATTCTGCTTGGACCCACTGGAAAAATTGATACTGGGAACATTTGCCGAAAATTATCCAACCCAAAATCGCAATCAAACTTAATTAGCCCACACTAAAATGCTATAATTGTGGTAATTGACTGGATTGAGTAGATGTGGTGTGAAATGGTGATTGTTCCCATAAAATAGATAAAGATCTAAGGAGGAAGTTCAGCCATGGATGCAACTTAGTGTTTGAATAGGATTAGAAGAGTGTTCGTTTTGTGTTTTATTTTCATTTTTAAAAATTGCAATGCAAGTGTGTTAATATAATATTCACGTCATCCTGGGAGCTTATGCTCCCAAGCCTGTAATATTCATACCGCTGGTTGCAATTTCTTGTTTGCACCTACGAGTCCATGCCTTATTGCATCACTGGCCATGTTATCTTTTTCAAAAGCCAAGTATATCATTAAAAAAAAAAGAAAACAAATTGGCGCAAATTCACATTTTGATGTGATAGTAAGCGATTAGCAAGCCATTATCACTATTAGCAACTTCTTTTCTTTATTTATGGGTAATTATCTTTTCATTTAAAAAAAAACTTTATCACTTGTCTTTTTATTTGTAGGTTATCACGTTTCATTTTTTTATAATCATTATTAGTTATCTTGTTTGTCATGATGTTGTTGTCATTCAACCATTATGATTTTTTTAAAAGAACGTTGTGGCTTTAGTTTAAAAAAAAAAACTTTTTTTCACTTGTTTAAAGTTTTTTTTTTGATACTTTGCATTTGTAAGTGGCTGGATTCTTTTCACCATCTATCTCTCTGTGTTTGGATTTGGGTTGATAGAGTATTTGGATTTTGTTAATATTTATTTCTTAATAGAATATTTTAATTATGACTAGGTTACATTTTATTGTTATTTTGCTATTTTGTACTTGTTAATTGGATTATAGGGGTCATTGGTTCGTGATTTGTTCATTTATTCTTATAATCTTGATCATTTGTTCATTTATGTTGTTTATTTTGCAGTTAATGTGTTGTTCATTTTATATTGCGTTGTTGTTCATTGTTGGCTGAGTTTTTTGTAAATTGGTTTATAGTTGTCCATTTACTCTTGTGATGGTGTTCATTTATGCTTGGGAGGTTGTTCATTTGTTCATTCATGTTGTTCATTTTGCAGATAGTTGTCCATTTAGATCCTTTGACAGTTGATTCAGTTGGATCGATTGTACACTCTCAAGATGAAGCATGTGAGATCTACAATGATTATGCATTTAAGGTCGGGTTTAGTGTTCGTTATCATAAGACTCTTTGGGGAGCTCAAACTTAGAATTTGTCAAAGTGTCAGTTCTATTGTTGGAAGGAAGGTTGGAAAGAAACTAAAGGTCAACAATATAAGGACTATCCAAACGTTGATGTTTGGGCTCGATGCAAAGCAGTGATCCAGTTCAATATTGACCTAGATGGAAAATGCGTTGTCACTATGCATGCAACCAAGCATAACCATCCTTTGCAGAGTACTAATAAGCAATATCTTTTGCCTTCTCAGCAAAAGTGCCAACTGTAGATTTTGTTGTTCCAAGAGCTTAGTGACGCAAGAGTCTAAGTGGCTCATGCATTCCATGTCTTCATAAAACAGGATGGTGGGGCTCCTTTTGTGGGTTTTCAATTAAAGGACTTGTATAATAAGCTTGGAGAGCACAATAAAATGTTATTTGATGATAGCCATGCAAATTCACTTATTGACATGTTCAAGAAATGGTTTAAGAAGGAGATTGATTTTTATTATGATTCTCATTCTCATTCTTGAATCATTTCTAGAACATATCAATCAGTGAATTTGCATCGCTAACATCAAATAACATCTTACTGTACTCTCCAAGCCTATCATACAAATCCTTTAAGTGAAAACCCACAAAGAGAGCTCCACCAGCCTATTTTATCAAAGACACGGAATGCATCGGCTACCAAACTCCTACATCACTAAATTTTTAACAAACAAAAGGTCTTTAGTTGACACTTTTCTAAAGATGTCGTTCATTAGTACTACACAAAGGATGGTTATGCTCGGCTACATGCTTAGTGACAATGCATTCTCTAGGTCAATCCTTTAAAAGGTTGTTTGGTTTTTTTTTTTTTTGTCGTGAAAAGTAGATGCTAGAGGACTACAAACAATTTGGTGACTTGGTTGTTTTGTACACAACACATCATAGAAATAAGTATGACATGGTTTGTGCCCCATTTGTTGGTATGAACCATCATTCCAATAATGTCATGTTCGGTTGTGGTCTTATTATGAATGAGATAATTGAGTCATTTGGATGGATATTTCAAACTTTTCTGAAATCTATGGGTGGTAAATTCTCAAGTATTATTATAACTAATTAGTCTTTTTTTGTGGCTGCCATGATAGATTAAGTTTTTCTTGGTGTTTGCCACAGGCTCTGTTGTTTTCATGTCATTGAAAATTCAAAAAAGCATATTAAAGCACGAAGGACAAAGGAAGGTTTTACAAAGTTATTTAATAAAGTTTGGATGAATTGTGATACGGACCCCGAATTTGATCATTTTTAGGAAAGTTAAGTCTTTTTTATTATTGCTTTATCACTTGTGTTTGTTGAATATTTTGGGCATGTTTATTTTGGACATTCTACTATTTTGACCTTTGTTTGTTAGGTTTTATTATGTTTTGTTCACTAAAACTTATGTTATTGTTTATTAGATACTTTATTAATGACTTACTACTTTATTATTGTTTAATATCTTATTGTAATTCATTGGTTGATCTGATGACGTTCATTTGTATCATTTATACTATTCATTTGGTTTCATAATGTGTTAATATAGCCTATGTTCAAGAGATTAAGTGGGCGGGGGCTAAAGTTAGAGAAATTGATGGGTATAAGTTCTGGTATTCTGGGTCAAGCAAGGCTAGGAATGGTGGTGTTGTTGTTGTAATGTATTATCCATCAGAACATATGGTGCTGTAATTTTTTGGGTTACTTTTTTAGTAGATTATATGTATACATTGCTTCCTATATCAGTATTCATTTGTGTTTGTATTTTTGTCTATGTTTTTAACAATTATTTACCTCTTAATTTTTTAGGATGAGTGCGAGGTATGATTGTGGAGGCAATAACTGGTTGAACAATCTCTATTCATTAAGGAAAAAGTGCTGCCCTATTTTTTCAGAGAAGAACTTTTCAGGAGGGGCACTATCTTCACAAAGGAGCGAGTGCATAAATAACTCAATAAAAAGGCAGTTGCGCAACTGCTACCTTGTGTGTCTTTACAATATATTTTGTGGTGTTGTATCAGAGTAGAGGGATAAGGAAAATGGTGAACATAACAAATGTTCCTAGGGTAGCGTGGAGATAGCTTATCATAGGTAATTTCTTGAAACATGCTAGGTCTATTTACACTGTTGAAGCTTATCGATTGTTTGAGAAAGGGTAGTTTGCTAAAGGGCCTTTGTATAATCAAGATGAATTGCATACCGATACATCTAATGAGGTGCTTCATGTGTCGGGTGTAAGTTGTATGTAAGAATCTCAGGGTCAAGGATTAGATGAATATGCTTTTGAGCATATTTTTGTTTTGAACATAGAGAGGGGCTTCGTTGATTGCACTATCCAAAACTTCACTAAGGTTGGGTTTTTATCTTCATATTATTTACGAGTTATGCATACTTGTTATGTTCAAAAAGTACTAGATAGGTACATTATGAAGAGATGGAGTAAGGGCATTGAAGAAAGTCAATACTACAAGCTTATTGTTGAAGATGGTACCAAAGAAACTACAGTGTGTTGTTGTGTTTGGAGATTGTAAATAGGTAGAAAAATTAATGTACTGCTTACTGCTAGCCAGATGAATAGAGAGGTAAGACGCTTCTATGAGGAGTACTTTAGGAAATTGAAGGAGTTAATTGAGGCAGAAGTGGGGTTTGTTTATGTGGAGGATAATGCTCAATAAGACGGTTTGAGTTCAGCAAATATTATTTTGAATCCTCTTGGTTCTTGGGAAAAAGCTCAACGGAATGAGAGATTGAGGAGTACCAATGAGAAGAAGTGTAATCAAAGAAAGGCAAAAAAGAAGAACACGCTGCCGGCACATAATATCATAAGTTTTGTGGGATTACCTAAGGTATGACCAATTTAATTAACTATAATGAGGACTTTTATTTTTTAATGAACCATTGGTAATATAAAATTTGAATAATTGACTATTATGTTGTGATTTTTTTCATAAGTAATTTTTTTTGGGTACTATTTGTGTTTGTAGGCAACTGATTTGGAAATGAAGAAAGTCGCAGAGGCTACACCAGAACATGTCACAGGTCCTCAGGAATTATGCAAGTTATGATAAATTTAATCATGACAATAAAGAACTATGTTTCTTAGCCAACATTTCTTAATACAAACTTTGTACAGTAGATTATTATGTTCTAACATTTAACTATGAGTGATTTATTTTTTTTCGTTATTCTTAGTTTTTATAGCCGACTAATTTAGAGGGTCAAAGATCCTCAAAAGTTGCACAACAAAATGCAAATGCTATTTTGGTACAGGTTGATAAAAGAATTGTAGTAATTTTACATATAGTTTTTTTGATTTGATCCTTGTTGTGAAGTTATTTATATTGTTCGAACTTTGGAGTTTGTTGCAGAATTTCGCTTCATCTACTATGAATATTCCTTATTACATAATTGCGCTTCATCTACTAAGAATTTCGCTCAAGATCCATTGTAGTGTTCTTTTGCCTCAGGTTCATAGTGACCGATTCTATCATTGATTTTGAATAATAACTAACTTACTTATGAACAATGTTACACATTGATATGTCGTTGTGGCTTTTTCAACGTATTCTAGAGTGGTGCTCCTTTGTGCATGAATGTACCGTATGGTGGATTAAGTTCTCAAGGCAATGTCATGCCTATGTTGAACTTGTCCAATTCCAATTCAAATGATCGAAGTTTTTGTCAAGTGAGTTGAGTTTGTTGTAGGGTAATATTTAGATTTACTTGCTATTCTTCTATATCTAATATATTTACCTTTTAAAATTTCTTTTATGTTGTAGAGTATAATAGCTGCAGATATTGTCCCCCATTTCATTTTGATCCAAGAACAGCAGGAGGTTTGGCACCGATGTTGTTTCAATCATTTATTAGTCAAACGCGAATAAACAGAGCATGTAACTAGTCTTGTAATAATGATGCACAATTGGTTGATAAATATTAGTCATACTTCAGACGTAAAGTTTTTCCTATACTAGATCACATCAAATATATTTGGTAAATAGTTCATGGTTTACATATGTAGTTGATGTGTATCGACCTTTTTTTGTGAATTCTATTGTTAGAAATATTAGTATATCTCTGAAAATATTTGCCGTTGTATATGACTTGATTCATAATGAAAGGGTTTATAAGCTTTGGTAACGTAATTTTAGTAAACAATACTAACTTTTTCTATGGACAATGTCTCATTAGAAAATAAACAATAATAAATAGGTAAATAAAAAAGTTATACTTCGTATTGTACCAAATATTCATTTCTTAGGGTTTTGCGAATTTTAATGAAAGACGTCTTATGATAGGGTAAACAATAATAAAGCGGCAAATAAACAAAGTCGCATTTCTTATTCTAAATATATATCATTAAGTGTTTAGTGGTTAGGATTTAGGATTTTCAAGTTAAGGGTTAAGGTTTAGGGTTTTCGAGTTAGGGTTTATGGGGTTTATAGTTTGGGGATTAGGGTATGGTGTTTAGGGTTTATGGAATGCAATTTTAGGTTTAAGATTTAGGGTTAAGGGTTTAGGGGTTTTAAGTTAAGGTCTAGGGTTTAGGGTTAGTGTTAGGATTTAGAGTTTAGGGTTTTTGAGTAAAATTTTAGGGTTTAGCATTTAGGGCAGCATGCTTCGCCTTAATGTCCTTAACAATGCTTTCTGAAAATTAATTATATGTTAGAATAAGTTAAAATGCCGTATAAAATGTTACTAGAATTTTTGTTGGATAAATTTTAAAAGATAAACACTTTCTCTTTTTGAAACCCATGATCCATCATTGTAAATCACCATCATATGTCTCCATGTGGCGCATGGTATAGATTCCACAATCATGAAGATTTATATTAACTTGATAGTCATTTTTTAAATCGGCTGCTCAAAATTCTTTAAATTCTTCTACTCCTGGACAACCACATTAGATTAGACACTTTGAGAAGAAGCGTGGTGAAAGTGATTTCTGTTAGTGTGCAATTTCATATAGATGTATATTAAGTGTGGGTTTTGGAAGATGTACCAGTTGGCATCACAATCACCATATCTTGTACTAGATTTTTCTGGCAACGTAAGATTGTCAATGATATTTACCGTCTTATTAGCAAATTGGAATAAAACAAGGAAGAAGGGTTCACTTCTCAAAATTGGGAAGAACACATGTAGTGTAGTTATTATGAACAATAGTAATTAATAAAAATGACTAAAACCATGTAATGTGATGAACTAGTGTATAAGTGAACACATCTACTATAATTTAAAGGAACAAAACTTATAATTTAATGGAGATGTGGATTGGTGAACGCATCATCGAGCATGGAGAAGCTTACTAAATCTATTGTATTCAAGTTAAGCTAGTTTTTTTTTTTTGTTTTCAAAATGCATCACTTTGTAGAATTTGTGGTCGTTAGAGGACACTTTTTTTGCGCTTGTACGATACCAATCTACAATTCAAGTAAAAGTCAAATGAAACCAAGAATAAGGCATAGTTTTGACATGCATTTCATGTTGTAAGGAACATAGAGTGTAGGAAATCTCACTGTTAGTGTCGGATTAAATCAGTCACCAAAAGCAATACTCAAACACGAAATTAATTTGGCGTCGGATAAATATTCATCCCAAACACCTTCGTCGTTAAAACATTTTAGTGTCGGACTAAAATTCCGTCTTTATTTGCATTGCATTTAGCATTGGATAATGGTCTGACGTGAATAAGCATCGGACTTCTGTGGACACTGTTAGAGACGAATAATCTGATTTAGTGTCAAATACATCCGATGCTAATAGAGACTAATTCCTTATCCATTGTTAAATTCATAGCAGGAATTATGGTCCCAGTTCCTTATTAGCATCGAACATATATAATTTGGCAACGTAAACAACATCCGTCACTAAATATCAAAATTTCCAAAAAATTCTTATTGACTAATCCGACGCTAATTGTCTACAATCATTTGCGAATTTTTTTAAATTTGAGAAACTTTTTTGTTTTTTTTCTTCTTGTACATAAATATTTCTTCTTTCAATACACATGTTACACACTCACAACACTTGAAACTCATCCACAAGGGTAACCATTAACAACACGTCAAACTTATCTACAAATACATAAGCAACCACCCATTTCCTAAAAAAAACCATTATCCAAAAAGGTTCCTTGAATACATGACACATATCAAATCCATTGGACCTTGGACTGAGGCATGAACATGGTCTCATCTACTCCAAAAAACACTTGTTACCAAATTCCAACATGTAAGACCATTTTGTCATGATGTTTCACTTATCAAATGGGCTCAAAACTTAATGATCTATAGCTTGTTGGAAAGTTTGTAGAGTCTACTATTGGGATATGCAAATATTTTTCATATATGTTTTCATTTGAATTCTCTAAAGTGGTGAAAATTACATTACAGCAGTACTGGTTTTTACCTAGTAAACTTGTTGAATTTGGGTCAAGTTTAAATCCTACCAAACGAAGCAAATCAAAGTTTTAGTGATTCCTTATAATGTCTATTTTAACCCCATAAGCTAAAATTACGCATTGAATTTCAATACAGGGAGAAATGACACAATTATGTGGAGGGCATACAAAATTCTAGTTTTGGACAAATGTGGAATTTGGTCTTCATCGTGGAAGGTACATCTATTATTTTTGACACAGATTATTATGGGGTGATTATACACTCACCAACGAAGACTTCAATGGTAGCAACTCCATTGGTGGAGTAGAGCCTTATAAAAGCTCTCTAGAAGATGGATGATCAATCCTAAAAGCTATAGCTCATCTTGGTTGTAATTATCTTAGTAATGTGACGTATTATCCTAAGATAATTTGTAATCCTCGTATTGGTACATTTGCCCCACTATTGTAATAGCTAGTCCACCCAATTGTGGGTATTCATAGACCCCAATACCTTCTTGTAAACTAAGCTTGAAGTTGAATTATGAATGGAAAGGCATATGGAAATTTTCTCTCACTAAAATCTCCACATCTTTATCTCTTTAATTAAGAGGAGTGAGTAGAGGCTTTCCTTTAGAATTCTTCTTGGGTGGATTAACCCTTTAGAGGGGGAATTTGGTGGAAAGTTTTGAATCTTTCATTTAGAGTTCTCTGGTGGCTATGAGCCTTTAAGAGAGGAGCTTCATGGAAAATGTTTTATCTATCTTTTAGATCATACTTTGGGTCAAAACTCATAATCTTATTGATTGTTTGAGATTAAATCCAAAACAAGCATCATTGATGTGATTATCTTCTTTGTTAGCTTTGATCTTAGGACATTAAGGATTTGCTTTCACATCAATACACTAATCAAGGAACAAGTTCAGTTCACAGTCATGGGTACTAAGCAATCTAACAAGTGCTAACAAACATCATCTCCCAACACAAACCATAGTTTACAAGTTACTAAGACTTTGCCATCTGGGTTAGAACTACAACAAGACAATAAGTCGACTTGCGACTGGATGCTGTGGATATGTCTCATTGCCTCTTCAAATTGGCGTTGCTGATCCTCCATAATCTTTTGTTGATTCTTGATGGTGTTTTGCTGATTCTCTATGAGTTTCCTCTACGCCTCGAGGTTTTGCTGGGTTGATTTAGCCCATATTACAGCTTTGAGTATTCCGAGGGAGTGTACGTCGAACTAGTGGAGATAGTGGAGGTAGTTGGCTTTTTATAAAACATTGTTGTAGCCTTACCCAACCCATAGATGGTAGATTTCTTGCTCTATCCACCTGATACTTCATCATATAGTTGCTCTTCCTCCGGTGTCCCTTCTTTAATATGTCACTGAACTCTATGGGCCTAATGTTTTTCCTTTCACAAATAGTTCATATATATTCAAAGTTTTGACAAGAGAAATACACCAAACAGTATAAAATAAACACTAAACTTTAAATTCACATAGAACCAAATAAGAAATTATGAAATTGTGTTCCTACCCATAAAGCTTTAGACCTATCATCTACGAAGACCTCCCAGATTGAGCATCCTCCTTGGAATGACTCTGTGCAAACAATGGAGAGGGGGTAGGAGTCTTCCCTTCCTTTATTTGAAGAAAAAAAAGCAATTAATTCGTAGGGAAACTACATTGTGTATAGCATATAATGAAAACAAACTACTATTTGAACTTTATACAATTTTTCTTGCAAGATCTGCTATTGAGCTGGACCCTTGGCCATGTACGATTCCTGCTTTTAGTCCTTCAGTTCTATTCTTTAAACATTGCGCTGATTTCTTTTGAACTACTAGGGTGCTTCTCCAGGCTTTCAACCTTGGTCGCCCATTATTAGAAAATTAAGAAATTTCTTTATCATCATGTGTTTTTACAGCTTTCTTGGCTTAGTTCCTTAGATTTTTACCAACTGTCCTATACCATCCTTCATAAACCTCTTCAGAAGCCGAGGACCAAGTATATTGACCCTTTTATAAAAAAAATAACAAGCATATCAAAAAAATTATATTCACAGAGACATTCACAGTGCGTAAATATTAGATTTTTTACCTCAAAAGTCCTCCACCACAGCTGCAGCTCGTCCCTAGAAAGATCCGAAATGCATGTATACTAACCATCATAAAAACTCTTGGTAAAGGCAGATATAGCCCGTGCCAAAGTTGAATTTGAAAACCTGCAACAATAATTAATTTCTTAAGTACAATGAGATCAAAGTACAAAAGAAATGGATACATGGAAAAATATAACAACCCAAACAAATAAATACTTGCAATTCATAACGGATCATTGTCGGTACAATACAACAATCACTTCTAAATATATACAAAAATCATACTTCATCATTGTTACCAACAATATCCTCATCAATATCATCATCATAAAACAAAACATTTTTCTAATCCCCTTCCCCTCCCCTTTCCCCTTCCACATAATTAGTATCACTTCCTACACTTGAATCACCTTTGCCATCGTCATCATCATCACTGTCCTCGGAGTGAATTTCAGCTTCTTGGCTCTTTTCAAACTCACATAAAGCAGGAGGATTATCATTGGTATCCCCTAGAAAAGCTATGTCATCAGGTGGGGCTTCAACTTTTCACCTTAGTATTATTTTAATGACTGCCCACCATTGATTTTTATTGTTCCCATATTTGTCAAATGTATGCAAATGAGAATTATCACCTTAGATTTGTTAAATGTATGTAAATACATCGTGGCCACACAACATAACACGATATCATTCCTAAAAAGTCAAACACCGACAGATTTCAGAAACTTATACACAACACATTGATGACCTTAGCATACACACTTGAGAACATGCGCACAATGTTCTGACAATAACTTATGATGCATAAAATTTCGAACAAGGTTTCTAAGCTT
>JACYFF010031278.1:196126-212289 GCA_017589665.1 Selenicereus undatus
GCATTCTAACTAACCAAATCACCCATGTAGCAAAGATATTGGCCTGCATATAAACATAATGTACCCATCAAGGCTCCCTACCCCATGGATGACATTAAAGCACTAACTTTTCACCCCACTGTATATCAAGACTTTGAATCCATCCCAGTGCTCGTGTGCAAGTGCATCATCATCCTGGGGCTTAGGTTTATCAGAATCAAACTCAATCCCACTTGACTGACACAAAGTATATTATTGACTTATTAACATAGAAAGCAAGTTTTCCCAATCGCAATATTGCCTCAAAGGGTAACGCCTAATAGCGCATGCCTCAAAGGGATACTTGTCCTTCAAATTTTATTTCATTTCCTTTTTTTCATTCTTTTTTTTTCATTTTCAGTTTTTTTTTTGGAATACAAACAAAAACCAAAGTAATTGTGTCAAAGACAAGTGGGAGAGCAAATCATGGAAGACTAAGACCTTCAAATAATGACAAAGGGATAAATAACGATTGGATTACAAATCGATCATAAACAATTGAGGTTAGAATTAGGGCTTTGAATCACTCATTGAAGACGGACATCTATCATGCACATCACACTTACATACAAGCTAAAAGTCAAAGTACAGGGGATTGAAGCTGATTGGAAAAGTACGAAGCTTCCCCCAAAAAAAAAAATCTTTTTGAATTTTCAATTTTTTTTTGAATTAATTTTGGAGTTTTTCTTTTTTAAGTTTCCCCACCCCTGCACCTAAATTAGACAATGTCCTCATTGGGAGTGGAAAGAAATATTAAACTCTAAACCAAAAAAGGAAAACAAATATACCAAAAAAAAAAGAAAAACAAGACTCAAAAACAAAAAGGACACAACTCTAAAAAAGTAAATAAGAAAAATAAAGTCAACAAATATATACAAAAGAGAACAAGACAAAAAGAAAAGAAAAAGAGCAGCGATTATATTAGGTCAGGTGCAAAAGTACACCGAAGCTATAGCATCTTGAAATCTGCTTAGTTAGATGTTTATGGAGCATCAACCACTCCATATGAAGCTGAAAAAGGCTACTTAAATCAAATCCCATTAGCGCACGAATTAGCTTATCAAACATAGAAGACCAACTCTCAATAACATACAAAAAGTAAAAAGTATATAGTTGGAGCTAGGAAGAGTACATCCACTAAGCTAATAAAGCACAAGTAAGGGCCCTCTTCAATTTATCAAATGTATGGGCAAAACATCAAACAGGTGGATATAACTCAAACTAGCCAGTCGATGGGTCATTGGCCTAGAAGTTGGGTTATCATGAATGAGCGGTCTAGGCAAAACAGTGGGTTCTGAATCGACAAGCCTTTTAACATCAAAGTGTGCAAGAGTCTGGTCTAAAATAAGAGTCACAGGTACAAACGTCTCAAACTCCACAAATTCAGACTTGCGAGATTCAAATAGGAAGTCAGTTACGATGGGGTCAAAAGAAAAAGATTCATATTCAGCACACAGATTCACATCCAAACCCACATTGACATCAAACCCACATGAAAAAGTTCATATTCTATGGAAAGAATATCATCAGCAAATTCCGTATTAGTGGTTACCTCCACACATGACTCCTAGGAAATATCTTCTGGCTGATCATGATGCTCAACGTTAGATGTGATGCTCATATCTAACTCACCAGTGGTGTTGAATTGTTTACTGACCTCAAACTGGCAAGAGTCATTAAAAGGGGTGGGTGGGTCAGCACAAACTACGACATCATCAGTGATGACCTTATGTGAGCTAGTGTGGGGAGCAAGGTCATGTGGTAGAGACATAGGCAGGCTACTATCTTGTTCTAGGCTAGGCAAAGGCTCAACATCTTGTAAATTGGACCTAGATTGATAAGAGGGCTTAAAATCATCATAAAGACCAACTTCGAATTTAGGAGATCCTAAACTAGAGTCAGGCTCATTATAAGTCTCCCTACTATGACTGAAACAGTGAGAATATTCAGCAATCCTTTTTCATGTTCTCTACCATTTTAGCAGTTAATTCATTGATCTTGTTTTTCACACTTGCACATGCAGCATCCATATAAGCATGATATGGGCAATTACAGGTATCATGATTAGAAGACTCACAATAATTACAGAAAAAAGGGGGCATATAAGACTGAGATGGGTCATGGCGGTTCATAAAATGGTCCTAATGGGAAAGATTGGCATGACAAACAGACTCGCCATTAGTTGGGCGTCTAAAATTCCCGTTAGCTTGTTCAAACACATAGGTATCCCAAGCTAGTTTTTCAAAGAAATCACATACCTCATCCTCAGTTTTGGTTAATAATTCTAGTACACCGCTAGGCAAATGGACTCAACATAACCCCAAGAAGTAGAATTCAAACCCACAGCGATGACCTCACAAATTTTTCATTTTCAAAAATGTTGATTCAATTGAGCATGATAATCATTAAGTCGCGATAAATAGCTCCAAAAAGGTTCATGCTGAAATTGTGGGCAATTGAAAACTAGCATGCTTGAATTTCTTTTTTTCAATTTTTAGAATTTTCCAATTTTGTTTTTGGGATTTTTAAGTTTTTATATTTTGTTTTAAGGGTTTTCCTTTTGGGAAAGGAAATGCATCTAGGACACTAATTACAAACTAATGACTAAAACAACAACAAGAGACTCCAACAATTAAGTGAACAAAATAAAACAAACTAACAAAAATAAAACTATGCTACAAAAAGAAAAGAAAAACACAAAAGACTTAATCAAGAATTAACCTAACACTAAAAATCTAAGAGGAGCACAAACACAAAGCTTGTACACCATGTTCCCAAATCAAACACCTAAAACAAAAAAAATAAAGTGAAAAATAAAGTGAAACAGAAAAAAAACTCCTAAAATCATAACTCTACATACAGAAAATTCCAAACAATCATAAGGAGCATAAATATATTTTTTTCCATTTTTTTTTGCCCTCAAATTGTACAGAAAATTGCAAACAGATTATTAAGTCAAATATTAATAGAAAAATTCCAGAAAAATTCACACAGACTCCAAAAATTATGCTGAATCTAAGCAAAAATATTAGAAGAGCAAAAATAACACCATAAATACTCAAAAAAATTCAAACAGAATGTGAAACTGTAGAAAAATCTACATTGTATTATTTTCGGATCAATTATGGCTCGTTTCTTTTTGCTGCACATAAACTAAGTTGATTAGTACCCTTTTTTTAAGCAACAAATAACCTCTAAAAATTAAAATCAAACTAATCTCCATAAAAATCAAAAATCAAAATCAAAATACTGACCTAATTTCAAAATTTAAAAAAAAAACTAAACTAAATTACTAAAACTAAAAATGACTTAACTAAAACTAAAAATCACAACTATAAAATTAAAACAAAAACGACTCGAACGTCTCTAATAACTAAACTACATCTCGACACAACCAAATTTCACCAAGCAATCCCCAACAACGGCGCCAAAAACTTGGTGTAATTCCCACAAGTATACGGTTTATCGTTGTAACACTTACAGATGTCGATCCACATAGATGGGTTACAAAATTAGGCCACCAACTAACTACTTACTCTAGCAGCATTACTTGCTAAACAAAACTAATATCACTTAGTATTCTCATATTCCAAATCTAATTAATCACACAAGTTAAGATCAACAATTCAACATCATGGTTAAATAGACTAAATCTAATTAAGTGATAAGAACCCAAAGGTAATAAGTAATTCTAACATAATGGAATTCCAAGGTTGGGACTAATTTAGGCTTTGTCAAGCACCAATAAGCCAACATAAGTCAAATAGTGTAGGCTTTTCTCAATGCAAACCATGCGAACAACAAACCTAAAGCATAAGAGAAAGAACCTAGATGCTTCATCCAGAGCCATACCTACATTCAAAACAGGAGCAACACCCTAAACTGAATCAATCTCAATTGCGAATCACATTAATTCGAACCCAAATCGGAACTATTCCAACCAAATCAAAAAGCTTAACTCATGTAAACAGGATCTGAAAACACAAAAAATAAAAACTGAAACTTAAGGAAAGAAAATTCTAATACTACTCCTGGTTCTCACTTTTTTTGCCCCCATTTGAAGCTCCCAAAAACGCCGACTTCATCCCCTTCAATTTCTTCAATTACTCCTCTAAAAGTAATCGATTGATGCTATTGATGATGAGTCAATAATTGGCGAGGAGAGAGAGAATGTAATGGATAGACAATATGAAACGGCAACCAAGGAAATGGCGTGCGTTGTTATGCGCAGCAAGCAGAGAAGAAAGACGAAGGGATGGAGCTGGAGATCACGTGAGTGGCTTGTAGCCCAGGTTAAGTGACAAGCAATGGAAGCAGACTGGGCTGGTGATCACTAATACTGCAAGCGCACGGATAGTAGTAGTATAGATAAAAGATATCGTTCCTTAGGGACTAATCGTAATTTGCTGAGTCTTGCCTTTCAGAATGTGCTAAGTAAAATTCTAGTTCAAATGGATTCGATTTAACAATAGGAAATAAACTTTTCTAAATCAAGAAGGGAAAAAACCTGTATAGGAATTCTCGTAGTTGTGAAAGGAAATTGGATCAAAAATAATGAACATGTGCTTTCTTCTAATTGGTTAAATTCGAAGAATTGTAATCTCTTCAAAAACTTAGTTTGTTCTTTCGAAATCAACTAAATTTGCCTAAACTAATCGAAAGTCGTTCTTTCAAACTTATTTGCCTTAATTCAAGTTCAATGTCTTCGATTACTTAGTAGCCCTCCTAGCATACAAACCTCCCTTTCGAGACGAAGTTACGTTAGGTCTAATCAAGCAGTCCAATAACCAAATGTCTCCTTTCAGTTTTTCATTGGTTTGTTTCAAGAGTGAAAGCAAATTTCGACCAAAAATCAACTCATAACAATCCAAACATTTGTTAGAACAAAATCAAACTGATCATGAAAATAAGCACAGTTGAATACATTAAAACATGATCCAATAACACTTCCACAAACTATTTACTCCCTAGACAAAAGAAAACTACTTAGACATGATAAAAGATTAACAAACTAACCAACGATTGGCAAAATCTGAGCGAGAAGGGGATTGACTGAGATGGCCTTCAACCAAGGGCTTTGAAACTGCCTCACGGACAAACTCTCACACTTAAGACTCACACCAATTCAAAAACACCAAACTAAAACTACAAAATTTGAGAAAGAAACTAAAGCACTACACTAGTCTACACTTTTGCTTTTGCTTGATCTTGGATGCTCTCTACATGCTGCAAAACATGGCTTTTTATAGAGAAGTTCGGTCAATCTCAACCACACAGCCGAGGGAAAACGAAGAGGCAGTAGTTACATGCTCACCACAGTCAATGGCATAACATGGATGACCGTGGGGGAGGTCAAAATACAGCTATTGAAGGGCAAATGTTGGGTAAAAAGACTAAAAATCCGGCAAAACACGTCAAACAACTATACTCAAGCATAAATCGAGAATAGGAGAGTAAATAATAGCAATAAGCACAATATTCTCCGAAAAAACGACACAAAATAGCCCTAAAATGATATACATATTTAGCACTTATCAAACTCTCCCATACTTAAACTGTTGCATGTCCTCAAGCAATGCAAAGATTAAAAGTATACACAGCCTTCTTAGGATAGATATAGATAACATTCAAATCGCAAAGCTGATCCAAAGATAGTCCAAAAAGATACAAAAAATCATTAACAAATAGAATAGGGAATGAAATTTTCAAAGAGTTTTAATAGACCATAATGTCAAACTTGAAAGCAATCTCCCCCAAATTATCAAATATAATCATTCAACATATGGAACAAGCGAAACTAGTAAGGCCGATAGAACCTCACTATAGTTATGTGGCACTCAGCACTCATGTGTTTGAAATGTATTTATGAAGGTTCTCTCAAATCTAAACCTTAGACACAGATCTACCATAAGCTTGACAAGATTCTCAAATTCGCCATCACTAAAAATGCAACACACTAGACAATCATGAGGTCTTTAATGGAGTTGTAATAGGACTAAGGGTAAAGATATGAGGGGAACCAATGTTTTTCAGAATGAGGGTCTAAAAGCCAAAGACTAAGAGCTAAACAATTCCAATGCATCAAACAACATCCTTCTTAAACCATATCAATTTAGAATAAATCCCCAAATGAAGAGCGAAAGAGTTGAAAATCACAAATAACTTGCATTCCCAACAAGGGTAACCGCTTTCTTCTTCTTTTTTTTTTGGTTCTCTTTTCATCATTTTTTTCTTTTTCTCTTTCGAAATTTTTTTTCTTTTGTTCTTTTTTTTCGTAAGCACCTATTATTATTTTTCATAAGGGATAGCCAAGGGGGAAATCCATAACGAACATTAAATTCCAACTCTTCTCTAAATTTTGTACAATAAAACAAGGGATTAATAAATATTTCACAACCCTGCACCAAACAACTAAATTACACCACAAGATATCATTCCATCTTACTAATGCCCTATCAAACTTGATGCTAGAGCATAGAACACTCCTCTATCCTTGGCTTAAAAGTAAGATAAGTATCTGACTATGGGTTATAATAGGAGGTTCAAGTCAAGAAAAACGGATACAGGCTCAAAAAGGCTAACAAGGGATACAATACACAATTAGGATTTGGATGTGGGTTTAAACAAATCAAAGAAAGAAAAATGCCTCAGTCATATTGCCTAAATGTATATGCAAAATGTGATCTTCAATGAGAATCTAAGCAAGTTCTAGAGAAATGACGTCAAGGAAATGTCACACATGAAAGAAATATGAGACTAATAATGATAAACAGTCTCTAAATGCTCAAAGTCTTACAGGACATCTACCAAGGTCAAAACTAGCTCACTAGTAAACACATGCCAAAATCTTCTAAAGACTCATAGAGCAAATCTATTCGCATGCATCATGTGGTCAAAACATGGAATTCATTTCGCAAACATTAATTTTATGCACAATTCAGGAAAATCAAAGGATCAAACTAAACCAAAGAAAGCTACCAAATCTATAGAGATCATCATCAGAGGATTTTTTTTATTTGTCTCTTTTTTTTCTTTTTTTTTTGTCTTTTCAAAAAAAAATTTATGCATGCTCCTATAAACAACGCAAACTAAAATGCAAAAGAAACTTAATAAAAGAAAAAAACTAAAATGCAACCTAGAAGAAAATTAAATGCACTTTTAAAACAAAACTAAAACAATCAAAAACTACAAAAACATATACAAAGCAAAAACACACCAAACAGGAATAGGCATCATACGCCAAATATAATGACTAACTCCCCCATGCTTGAATCACACATTGCCCTCAATGTGGGCACATAATAAGAAAAAGGGAAAGGGAGTTGCATAAAATAAGATCAGAGAGAAGGAGGTGGACGAGGACGGGTTGGTTCTCCATAGGAGATATGCCAGTCTCGCCAAGTCCTTAGACATGCCCTATAGTCTTGGAAATATTGGGTTTGGGAAGCAAGCAACCCACAAAGCTCATCGTGGCACTCATGGACAAAGTCCCGAAGAGCGGCGCTCTCAGAAGCAACAAACTCTCAGAGGGAAACTTGCTATTCTTGAATGGACCTAAGGGTATCTTGGAGGTCAGAATAGCCAGGTGGGGTTGGTTGAGAGGAAGAACTAGGTCATGCTTTACTAGGTCGAGGGGTTGGATGATGGGGTGCAGGTCGAACAACCTCCTCATCACCAGGTATGTAATAAAGGTTACCTTGGTGAAGAAAGGTGGTGCGATCAACATTGGGAAGCGGGAAAATCGGTCCCCTAGGTAAATCCAACACAAACGGCCAGCCTCAACTTTATAGAAGTTCCTAATCTCAAAAGTATCTTGATCAAGCCACTCGGATCCGGAAACTCTATCCTTAGGATTGGGATCAACACCCAAGAATCTAGCAATAGTAGTTATTATCCCACCAATGACTATCCTACCTTCAGTGCTCACATCAGCACTATGCAATTGCCTTGTTAAGAATAAACTTGGGTCAAGTTAGTCTTCATCGAGCATACAGGATAGAAAGTAAAACTCATAAAGTCTCAGGACATTCAGACTATCGTCCCGAGCAAACAAAGAATAAACCAAAATACGTTGAGCTGTTCTAATGCAAGCGTTTCTAACATGTGTACATTTTGACGAACTGGTACTGTGCCTAACACTCCCTGAAAGTTCACCCCAAAACGCATTCGGGTTGAATTCATGGGGGACTTGATGGTGCGATAAGTCCATGCTAGGGGAAAAACCAAAAATACTGTTGAAGGTACCTAAGTTAAGTTCATACAATTGTCCCTCCAAATAAAACGATATATATTCGGGTTGACATTGAGGTCCTCTAGTGACCTCGACCTGGAATGTACTAAAGAATTCTAGGGTCAGGTCTTTATATGTTTTTTAAGGTCCGCGTACCTTATTTTCTGTTAAGTTGTTCGTGACGCGTTTTTGCGTTATAAAAACCTATTTTATTTAACGATACAAGTTAATTTAATTATTGATGTGCCTATGTGATCGATAATTTTATTAAAGTTATTATTTCTGAAAATCTGTTCATGATTTTTAATAAGCGTTATTAACGATTATGATCGAGTACTAAAACGATTAGGAACCCGAATACGGTTAGGTTGTCAACCTTAGAAGTAGTCGATGATTATTAAATCGAACTTCAATATTTTTGGGAACGAGTAATCGATGAAGGGCCATGTTATCGCTTTTGGGTTTAGAGTTCGGATTACGAATTAGACTAGCGGTATTGAATACGCATCAGCTTGGGACACAAAAATAGCGTGAGGGAGGGGTATTTTGGTAATTTGCGCGAGACACCCCCCCTTTTCTTTCCCTGGCTGCCCGTGAGCTCCCCCAACAGATCCCTCTCTCTCCTCCATTCTTCTTCTTCCTCCTCTCATTCTTCACCATTAACGCAGCAAACAAGCTCGAATTCGAGCTGATTTTTCTCACACACACTTGCAAAACTCATCAATTCGGCCCCCCACACAAGCTAGCTTCCGTTTAGTGCGAAACCTGAGTGAAATCGAGTGAACCCACTACGTTTTTTGGTGGGTTTGGAGCACGAATTCGGCATCCCAACACTTGCAAAAGCCACCCATGCAATTCAGTGTTTAGTTCTCTACAATTGAAGGTAAAAATTATTGTTTTCGCGCGCCCAATTCTCTCTCAAGTTGATAACCGAATTTAGGCTTGTTCTATGGTTCAAATGTTGGGAATTCCGGTGTGAATTGCGTGCTGCTCGTTTGAACACTGGGCAAGGTCGGAAAGTGGAGTCATTTGAGCCCCTAAAGTCGAGCCCACAGCAGTGAATCGAACCCCTAGCTTGGGTTCAAGGTGAGGGTTCCTTTCTTCCTAAATTACTACTATTTTCAATGAATTTAACTAAATTAGCTAGTGCATATCGATTCTGAGATTAGTAGTTAGTTTGGGTAAATTAGAATCGACATTGAGAAATTTCTGGCATGGTACTAATTTTGGTTAATCGCATGTTAAGTAAATGCACGGTTGAATGGACATATTAAATTGAGGATTTGAAAGTAAATAAAATGTTGATAGTGGGTTGTTTAGCATACGTTGTCGCATTTGATGGACTATTTAACGCTTAGGGATGTTAGTTGGGCAGTTGAAGTAATTGTGGTGTAAACTAAATTATGTTTAAAAGTCATGGCTAAATCAGTTTGAGCATGTTAATGGTTTATTCTTGGTAATTACAAAGGAGATACTAAGCCTATGTATATTGGTTTGTGAACAAGAAAGTAAATATCGCTTGAAGTTTCTATTTGCATCAGTTTAGTATGTTAAATTCTAAGTTGGCTATTGAGCATGAACGTATTGCTTATATACGATCGTTTTATGTACTGTTGGTTTGTTGATGATAATGTTAAACAAAGTTATTAGTTGGATGGCTTGAGGTGAAACTATTGAGTGGTTCAAGGATCTTGTGCCCGGTGCTGTGTGAGGAGGTAGATAGGGTTGTGAATTGCAGCAATTGTGTGGATTGCGAGGCCATGTGTGGCTTAATGAGTTGTGATATGAAGTGTATGAATGTGCTATGTGTAAACCTTTTTCCCCCGATATGCTATGTGACATTATGTGATTAATTCTTGAAACTTTAGACGTCTTCAAAAAGAAAATGTCATACAGAAAGCTTGTTTTACACATTGAGAATGCTTTTAAGTTTATCAGTTGCCTATTCGTGTGTTAGGATGTCTAAAGTGTAAAAAGGGTCCTAAACCGTCGAACTGCTCAGTTAGTGACTCGACTGAATAGTCGATAGGTTTAGGAATTTCAAAAGTGATTAAAAGTGAGTTCAAAAACGTTTTTAAGGCATCGGTTTGTTTATGAGCCCTCTTTATGTTTAAAGGAATTTAAATGACTTGAAAAGGGTCATTTCAAGGCTAATTATGGGTTTAGCTGATTGTAAGTTATTTGCTTTTTAAATTTCTATTGAGTTTCCAGTTACAAGTTAGTAACTCCATCCTATTTAAGAAACGTTCATGTTGAAAACTTACAAAGAAACCTCGGTATCTTATAAACGAGCCAAATGCTTACAGTTTTTGAATAGTAGCGAGTTTAGGAGCGTTTTAAGTCTTTATTTCATTTATACACCCTTCTTGAGTTTTAAAAAGGAATTGAAAGGAGTTATAGAATAGCAACTGAAGTTTCAATTACAAATTTAATTTAAGTTAAACGCTAACTAAAGTGTTTTGAGTTTTAAATGGGTTCGTTTATGAATTAGCGAACCTATTACATTTGTGATAAGCTTTTAGCTAAAATCAAAGTTGTTCCTCGAATTAGTAAACGTTTTACATTTAAAAGAAGCTTTTAAGCTAAAAAGTGAAGTCGTTTCTATGAGTTAGCAATCGTTTTATATTTATAAGAATCTTTTTAGTTGGAAATGAAGTCATTTTACGAGTTAGGAAACTTAATACGTTTATATGAAGCTTCTAAGTTGAAAAGGAAGTCGTTTTACGATTTAACAACCTTATTACTTTTATATGAAGCTTCTAACCTGAAAATGAAGTCGTTTTACGAATTAGCAACCATATTACGTTTATACGAAGCTTTCAAGTTAGAAACGAAGTCGTTTTATGATTAGGCAACCTTATTATGTTTATATAAAAAACCTTTTTGTTAAAAACTAAGTCATTTTACGATTTAGTAAACGTGTTACGTTTATAAGCAACTTTTAAGTTTAAAGTGAAATCGTGTTAAGTATTCACCAACTTGTTGCCTTTATAAGAAGCCTTTAAGTCTAAGAGGAAGTCATTTTACGAGTTAATAACGTATTACATTTATACAAAGATTTTACGTTAGAAATGAATTCATTTTATAAACTAGCAAACGTTTTACGTCTATAAGAGTTTCTTAAGTTAAAAACGAAGTCATTTTGCAAGTTAGTAGCCGTATTACGCTTATACGAAGCTTTTACGTTCGGAACGAAATCGTTTTACTACTTAATAAGCTCATTACGTTTTTAAGAAGCTTTCAAGTTTCAAAGGAAGTCTATTTATGTGTTAATGAACTTATAACGTCTATAGGCAGTGTTTAAGCCAAAAATGAATGAACTATAAGCATTTCAAAAGGTTATGGTTGTTTAGTTTAAAAAGCAAGTTTTCAGCCAAGTAAGCATTTGAAACAGAGAAATGAAATATGTCTTTAAAGACTAAAAAATGTGTTGGGAAGTTGGCCAGAGGGCGGAAACTGCACGCAAAGATGGCGTGAGCTGTTTCCCCCTAAAGAAATGTTAGGAACTGGACTCAGGATATGATTATCCTGGTGTGAGCTGTTCCTGGAAACTGGACACAAAGATGGCGTGACCTATTTCCCCTTTAGATAAGTTAGGAACTGGACTCAAGATATGAGCAATCTTGGTGTGAGCTGTTCCTAGGAACTGGACTCAAGATATGAAATATCTTGGTGTGAGCTGCTCCCTAGATAAGTTATGATGTGTGACGCGTAAGAAAACCTTAAGGGGGACTAGACTCAGGATATGATTATACTAGTGTGAGTTGTTGCCCCATAGAGGACAGTATCGAGGTTAGAATTACTCTACTAAGATGCGTTTTGGCCAAAAGTTAAGTACGTATACCCCGGGGATAACGTAGAATAAGAGTGACGATCTCACTTAAGGGCGGTGTTGACCTCCCTAGCCAGCACAATAAGATGTTTTATATTATAAGTAAGTTCCTGATAAAAAGGAGATTTGGCAAATTGCCACTCTAAGCAGTTCAAGAAAGAAAGCTTTCAAATGCACGTAATATATGAATGAGTTCTTAATATAGTTTAAATGAATTTCAAGTATAGTTGGTTACAGCCTAGCAATGCATTGAACGTTTAAGTTTTTAATGGTGCATATCTTAAGAAAGAATGTTTCTTGCAAAGCTTTTATTACTAATTTGGGTGTCTCATAAGTTTTTAGAAAAGTTGTAAGTTTTAAAGAAGTTTACATGATTTATAATTCTTGGTATTTATCGAGAGTCACTATGTTTTCAAAAGAGAGTTTGAAAGCCCTTGTATTCAGACCTGGTTGTATACTTGTTTATGTGCCTAAATGCCTGCAAGTAGGAAAGTTTGGTCATTAAGGGCCTAGAATTGAGTTGAATGGATTGGAATGAAGTTTTCAGAAGGGCAATCTTTTCTTGGGATCTATGATTGTCTAATATGATAGTAAAGTATGAATGTGTGATATATAGCTATTATTAGTATTATTATCTGCAACTGTTTTGGGTTTTAAGGAGTAGGGGAATTCTCACTGAGCGTGTGGTTGCTCACCCCAATACTCTTTCCCCTTTTTCCCCCAGTCTTTTGTTATGTCAGGTGAAAATCAAGCTACTTATGTGAGCCGGAGTCTACGCCTACATGAAAAAGGAGTTATGTGTGCCATATAGAAGTAGATTCATGTGTTTAACGTTTTAATATAATGTATTCCTAGTTTGTAAGTGTTGTAAACTAAGTTTTCTAGTTCATATAATACATATTGTTCATGAGTTGCTCTGTATGGCCGTGTGAGCCAACCATCTGAATAGTTAGATGTCTTCTTGATTAAAGTTGGTTGTATTTTGGGATGTAAACCCCAGTACTCCGGTTGTGTAGACTGTTGAGTTGTATCTTTTACTTTTCATGTATTAAAGAACTATTATGTTTGGTGTACTCCAAGCGGGTGGCTCGTTGAGTTGTAAACTCCGGCGTGTGGCCGTTCAGCTTCTTTTAAATGTTATGCGCTTCCGTTGTTTTGCAGGAAATTTTTTTGTAAGGCTTTTAGCCTGGAAACGGTCAGTTTTTAGGGAAAACTATGTCCGTTTCACCCCAGAAATTAAGTAAGAAGTAAGAAAACGTAACGCTTCTGACCCTAGGGGCTGCGGGTGTTACATGTGTGCTCTTTGATTTCTAAAAAGTAGCCCATAGCACCTCTAGCAAACAACTAACAAATATCATCCAAAATTCCCAACCGGGCTAACGAATCCTCGTCATAATATCTAATTGCTGCAACCATCATTCATTTAAGTAATTATGCCTGGCAACATGATCAGGATACGTTAAACCAATGGGGTGAGGAATGGCACCTCTAGCATGCACATTGGTTAATATTCGGGATGTTCTTTGAGGTCGAGGTGGTGCTTGACTTGAAGAACCACCCTTCTTGGTGGTCCTTGGCCTCTTGTTTGGTGCCATAGTTGTAAACCTAAATATAAAAAAGTAAAGGAATTAAACAAAAATGTAAAAAATAAGAGAGAGAAAAGGATGGGTATGGTGGATGAGTAAAGGTGAGATGAATTTGAAGTTAAAGAAGAAGAATGAGATGGATTTTAAGAAGAACAAGGGAAGATTGAGTGAAAGGAAAGAATTTGATGTGAAAATGATTGAAAATGGTGAAGAAATGAGGGGAGGTTAGTGAGATTTGGTTATGGAGTTTAAAGAGAGAAAATAGGGGTAGAGAGAGAGAGAGTATGTCGAGAGGTTAAAGAAGATGGGGGGAAAGGGAAGAGGCACCGCGGTCAAAAAGCTGGACCGTGGCCCATAGCAGACCACCATGGGTCGTGGGGCTCACCACGGTCTGTTTGTGGTGTCTGCAGGCATCCAAATTTTTTGAGTTTTCTAGGTTGGCACCCCACAACCGTATTTCTAGGGTATTGACCGTGGTGCCAACATTTTATTCATATATTTTTTTTCTCTTTTTTTATTTATTCTTTTTTTTTTGCATATATAACTATAAAAATTAATAAAAATCAAAACTAGAAAAAAAAAAACAAGAAAGAAAGCTTGGGTTACCTCCTAAAAATCGCTCTTTTAAGGTCAAGAACATGACCCTTGTTCTATGTGTGGTCCGGATCAGATGGTATATGGACATTGGCTTTGTCCTGGACCATGAAATCAAACTTATTCAGTTGAAGGTACCATCTTAAAAGTTCTCACTGTAGGTCCTTTGTCTTCATAACTTGGTGCCATAACGCACTGTCTGCATACAAAACAAATCGCTCTTGTGGCCCATCAAACGAGCTAGCATCAATTCGTTCAACCCCTACATCAAAATCTGCATCAAAACCTTATATAGGGGGCATAGAGAGAACAATTTGTGCAAACCTGCAGTAATCACTCATTCAAGATTCATTAGAAACAACGGCCTTAACCTCGGGCTTGTTAGGTGGCATAGGAGCAGCAAACTCCACCTTAACGTACCCTTGGTCAGGATCCTCATAAGAAATCCAGTCATAATTAGGAGGATCTTCATAATTCCAAACATCCTCCATATCAATCTCAGGGGAAATGGGTAATGCATCCAATATAGGAGAATGAGGAGAAACCATGTCCTCATTCCTTTGGCTAAACACAGCAAAGCGCCCTTCTACCTCAAAAGATACCCGACCCTCTCTTACACCTATGTGGCAACTAGTTGTCGCCAAAATGGGCCGACCTAGGATAATTTGGGCATCGTCAGTTTCAAGCATATCGACTATAATGAAATCTTCCAACACCCAAATATCTCCTATATGGACTGGCACATTGTCCAATTTACCTATAGGTTACATCAAAGAACCATCAGCCAACTGCAGGGAAAAGGATACAACCAGTAATGGTCCTAGGTGCAACTTATAAAATAAAGAATAGGGCATTATACTGACACTTGCACCTAGATAACATAGACCTCTCTCAATTTCTACCTTTCCTACAATGTAAGGGATAAAAAAACTACCTGGGTCAGGGAGCTTAGGGGGGGAAATGGTCGAGATCTTAACAGTGTCATTTTCCTTGAAAGTGGCAGTCTTGCCATCATTATTTCTCTCTTTACTACCAGTCATAGTTATCTCTCTACCCTCTTTCATTGGTGCTTCCTCAGAGTCAGTTAGGCCCTCTTCTTCCTTCATGGTAGCTACAGTGCTCACGAGGATTAGATTCAGGCTTGCTGGGAAGTCTATCTAGAAGCGTAGATGAGAAAGTAGCTTTTTGGGCAATTTGGGCTTCTAACATCCTATTATGAGTTGTAAGCACATCAACCTTTGAGGCTAATTGCTTAATATACTCATCCTGTTTTTGTTGCGTCATAAGTATATTTTCCATCATTACCTATAAATTTGACTTTTGGGATATCTAAGAAGGGAATGGGGGTCTTTGAAAACTAAGGGGTACTCTAGCATTCATAGGGGGCATGTTCACAGTGTTTGGATTCGACTTATAAGAAAATTTTGGATGATTCTTCCAACCCGGATTATAGGTATTAGAATAAGGGTCATTGGTCGGTCTCGGGTTGAAATTTTGCACGTAATTAACTTCATTACGGTCCTGCGAAACGGACTCCCAACTTGACAATTCAGAGTTATATGCTCAATTGAACCACAAGTTTTATAAGGGGAAGGGGCACTAGAGTTCACAGCACTAACATTTATTTGGTCCAGTCTATGAGTCATGGCATCTACTTTAGCAAATAGTAAAGTAAGTGCATTAATTTCAAGCTTACCTCTAACCAGCTTGGGTTGGGTTCATTCTGTGGACCATTGGAAGTTGTTAAGTGCCATCTCCTCGATCAAATTATAGGCTTCATCCTCAGTCTTTCTCATCAGAGTTCCTCCTGCCGGTGCATCAATAGTGGACCTCACAGATTGGGTCACACCGTTGTAGAACGCTTGGGCTATCATCCAATGTTGAAGACTGTAAGACCCGCCTT
>JACYFF010031278.1:227289-249955 GCA_017589665.1 Selenicereus undatus
TTGAATGAAACTTGAAGTTATTGAGATGTGCTTAGCTTCATTCAAAGTACGTTCATGCTTAGGAAAGCTTCCTTTAAAATGCATCGTGTATGTTAGATTTGAATCATGTTTGGTTTACTTAGTAAAGTGTTGTCAAGTGATGACTGAATATGTTTATATGTGGCTGAAAGGTGCTGTTTGCACAGGTAAGAGCCTAAACCTCACCATCTTTAATAAATCTTTATGATAACTTATTATGACAAATAAATTGATGAAACGAGCTAGTAGTTGGATGGTTTGAGGATAACATTATGAGCGTTTGAGGTCTTGTGTGTACGGTGAAAGTGAGGAGGGAGACTGGGTTGTGAATTAGCCGCAATCGTGTGGATTGCGAGGCCATGTGTGGCTTATTGTGTTGAATTGATATGATTGATATGAAGTGCTTAAATGTGATATATGTAATATATGTGCTTAAATGCTTAGATTGCATTATGTGCATAAGAGTGAGTTTTTAAAGAAAGATTTCATGTTTTGAAACGATAGTAGCCATAACTATTATTGCATGATGGCCTATTTTAAGTAAATGAAAGCAGTTTTGGGAGTGAACTCACTTGAACGGGGGAATCCCTAAAGAATTTTACAAAAGCGTGAGTTGTATGATAAAAGATTTCGCTGTGAGAGGCAGCAGCAAACTTATTGTCGTTAAGACCAAGTTTAAATGGCTAAGATAAGTGCATAGGGACATCAGATAGGGAGTGAACTCGCTTGAACGGGGGAATCTCTATATAGCCTAGGGCGTAGTCCCTAGAGACCCTGACGAGGGTTAAGGTCCAAAAGTTTAGTTGCCATCCCGGGTGTAAGAGCTTAGGGGATTGAGTGTAGATCTCTCCCAACCAGCACTTCATGATCTTAAGCCCAGAAGTAGTTTATTATTCAATATGAAAAGCAGTTGGCACTTTGCCTTTGAAATGTTTCAGAAAGAAAGTTTGAAGGGTCATTATACGACCAAGATGAAAGAAAAGAGTTTTAAGAGCCTAAAAGGCTAACAGAAGAGTTTTAAGAGCCTAAAAGGCTAACAGAAGAGTTTTAAGAGCCTCAGAAGAGTTTTAAGAGCCTCAATGGCTAAATGAAGTGTTTTCAGTAAAAAGAAAGAAAGTTTCCTATGTGTGCTACATGCATGCTCTAAGTATACTTTATGAATGAGTTATGTTTGCAAAGAAAGAAACGAAAGTGTCTGCACTTGAAACTTCAAAGCATGTGATAGTAAATAATATGTGACTTCAAAGTGAGTGTACAAGCATTATAGTTAGAAGCATGTGTTCAAGCGAGCAAGTAGCCATGTTGTTTTCATGACATATCATGTGGTTTCTCTTGAAGTACATAATGAGCATATAGGTGATAGTGCATCACATGTTTTGTTTAGAGTCACGTGATATGTAAGCAAGTCCCTAACATGCCACCTTTATTGAAACTAAGAACCTTTCATGAAACTGAGAATCTATCACGTTTAAGTGTTTACAATCTGTGACATGTAGCTTATTATTATAGTTGTTCGTTAAGTGGATATCACGAGTTATGTTTATGAGAAAGAACGTTATGTGCTTAACTTCATTGCTTGCCTAAGTGATTAACTGCCTGTAGTCAAGAAGTTGGTCATTTGAGGACCTAGAAATATGTTAAGTGGGTAAAGTGAAGCTTATGGTTAGTGATGTTTCTATAAGAACTTCGTAAATGCCTATTATGATATTATAGTATGAATACGTGATATGTGTTTAGTAAAGATACTATTGCCTGCAACGGTTTTGGTTTTAAGGGGATTGGGGGACACTCACTGAGCGTGTGGTTGCTCATTCCACTACTTTTTCCCCTTTTCCCCCAGGTTCTCTTTATGTCAGGAAGGAGTTGAATCAGCTGGAATCGCTTATTGCTTGCAAGGTGTCATTAGCGCCTATTTATGTCTTCAAGGAGTCTTGTAAAGTCCTTCCTAGTTTGTAAACGCTTGTAAACAGTATTCAAGGTTCATGTAACACATTTTGGTTATGAGTCGCTCTGTATGGCTATATGAGCCAACCATCCAGTCAATTAGATGTCTTTTGGTTGAAATTAGTTACGTGATGGGATGTAAACCCCCTACTCCGGTTGTGTGAACCGTTGAGTTGTATCTTTTACTGTTTCTGTATTAATGACCTATTATGTTTGGTGTACTCCGAGCGGGTGGCGCGTCGAGTTATGAACTCCGGCGTGTGGCCGTTGAGTTAGGTTTTAAATGTTTACGCTTCCGTTGATTTACAGGGACTTATTGTAAGGCGTTTAGCCTGGGAACGTTCAGTTTTCAGGGGAAATGCTGTCCGTTTCATCCCAGAATTTAAGTAAGAAGTTAGGAAAACGTAACGCTTTCGGCCCTAGGGGCTGGGGGTGTTACAAAGACCATGATGGGGGCATAAATGAAGCAGATCTTTAAAATGCTCCCAGGCTTCATAAAGCGTCTGGTCATCTCTCAGCAGTAAGTTGGTGATCCGATTCCTTAGGCTTGCTGTTTTGCTTGGAGTGAAAAACTTAGCGAGGAATGCTCTTGTCAACTCATCCCAGGTGGTTATGCATCCAGACAGCAAAGAGTACAACCAAGCCCTCGCTTTATCCCTCAATAAGAAAGGGAATAAGTGCAGCTGAATCGCATCACTAGAGACTCCATTTAATTTCAGCACATTACACACCTTTAAAAAGATCGAGATGTGCAGATTTGGGTCTTCCAAGGGAGTTCCACCGAACTGAGATTCTTGCACCATGGAAATGAGTGTTGGTTTGAGTTCGAAGTTGCTGGCATCGACAGCAGCGCGAGTGATGCTTGAGGTGATCCCCTGGACTCCTGGGGTAACAAAACCATGAAGAGTCCTTCGTTCGTCACCTTCTGCCATGTTTGAATTCTTTCTTGCCTCGCGTCTTTGCTCTTCAATCCTTTGCTTTTTCCTCCTTAGGCGAAAAGTCCTTTCAATCTCTGGATCAGGTTCGTACAAGATCAAACTTCGCATAAACTAGGAAACATTCTGGCAAGCACTTTCACCAACACTTCCAGCGCAATTTAAACTAGCAAAGAAAGAAAAACAAAAATAACAATAAAAAACAAATGAAATACTTAGTCACGTTTGGAACGGCACCAAAAACTTGATAACCATTACTGTCAGGCAGGGATAGTCGTAGTATAGATAAAAGATATCGTTCCTCAGGGACTAATCGTAAGTTACTGAGTCTTACCTTTCAGAATGTGCTAAGTAAAATTCTGGTTCAAGTAGATTCGATTTAACAATAGCAAATAAACTTTTCTAAATCAATAAGGGAAAAAACCCGTCTAGGAAGTCTCGTAGTTGAGAAAGGAAATAAAGATAATGAACATGTGCTTTTTTCTAATTGGTTAAATTTGAGGAATTATAATCTCTTCAAAAACTCAGTCTATTCTTTCAAAATGAACAAAATTTTCCTAAACTAAGCAAAAATCATTCTTTCAAACTAATTTGCCATAATTCAAGTTTAATGTCTTCGATTACTTACTAGTCCTCCTAAAACATAAATCTCTCTTTCGAGATGAACTTACATTAGGTCTAACCAAGTAGTCCAACAACCAAATATCGCCTTTCAATTTTTCATTTGTTTGTTTCAAGAGTGCAAGCAAATTTCAGCCAAAAATCAACTCACAACAATCCAAACACTTGTTAGAATGAAATCAAACCAATCATGAAAATAAGCACAATTGAATAGATTAAAACGCGATCGAATAACACTTCCACAAACTATTTACTCCCTAGACTAAAAAAAACTACTCAGACATGATAAAAGATTAACAAACTAACCAACGATGGGCTAAATCTAAGCGAGAAGGGGATTGACTAAGATGGCCTTCAACCAAGGGCTTCAGAACCGCCTCAAGAACAAACTCTCACACTCAAGACTCACACCAATACAAAAACACCAAACTAAAAACTACAAAATTTGAGAAAGAAACTAAAGCACTACTCTAGTCTACACTTTTGCTTTTGCTTGATCTTGGATGCTCTCTATATGCTGTAGAATGTTGCTTTTTATAGAGGACCTCGGTCAATCTTAGCCACACAGTTGAGGGAAAACAAAGAGGTATCACTTACAGGCTCACCACAGTCCGTGGCATAACATGGATGATCGTGGGGGAGGTTAAAATACAGCTATTGAAGGGCAAATGCTAGGTAAAAAGACTAAAAATCCTACAAAATACATCAAACAACTATACCCAAGCATAAATCGATAATAGGAGAGTGAATAATAACAATAAGCACAATATTCTCCTAAAAAATGACACAAAATAGCTCTAAAATGATATACATTTATAGCACTTATCAGTTGCCCGCATAGGAGCTAGAAAAGGGAAAATGAGAGAAAAGATGCAACTAGGCCGACCCACCTTAGGGGCAAAGAGAAAAAGGGGAAAGAAGGGAACCGAATTGGGCAAGCATATAAGCCTAGCTAGGCCTGGACTTCGGTTTGGCGCAGGAAGAAGGGAAGAAGAGAAGGAGAAGGTGTGAATTGGGCTTCAGGTCTGGGCCTCAGTGCTGGGCTGATACTCCTTTTTTTTTTTTTATCTTGATTCAATGTTTTTTGTGATCTAATCCCATTTTGATTAAGCTTTCTCTCTTTTTACCAAGCAATTTATTTATTCTTTAAATTTCTCAAGTTCCTACAAAACAAATAAAACAATATTAATATCTTAAATTAATAATTTATTTCGAGCAAATACTAGATAATAAAAGGGCATAAAATATAGTAATTTTAGGTTGAACAATCTGACTCCAAATTAGTCTCAATTAACATCTGATTAGTTGTTGTCTCTAAATTTTCGATGCTAACAGCAAGTTTCCTTATAGTGATACTGAAGAAGTGTGACTTACATAGGCATATGTGGTGAAGAAGAATCTATTTGGATGCATTATTTTCCCTAATAATTTATTCTTGTTCGTGATAATATACCATACATCGAAAATGCTATTTTCCAAATGGTTGTTTGTAGCTGCCATTGAAGTTATCGCCTCTTTATCTATCCACAGTATGTGTGCTCGGTTATGAGCGTTGAACTCGTATAGCTCTTCCCTGTTAGTAAATATATTGATGCAATAAACAACATTAAAAACTTACTATTTAATAAAATTTAGAAGCATTATATTAGATAACTAATTACGTTTTAGGGTGGTCTACACTAAAAGGTAGGAATGCATAATCCATCACAACCTTCTGATCATGGCTTAGCTTATCTTTAGTAATGTCCCTACAGTCTCTCAGATATGGTGATTAACATATGAATGGCAATGGTTTTATTACCCTTCTCCTTCTTTGAGGTGCATTTTGCAGAGATTATTTAATGTTGCCTTCTAGCTTTCTGAGTACTTCGACTTCAACCTATTGTCTACTATTAACTTTCTCCTGTTGCATTTTGGGATGTTCCACTTTAGAATATTGCAAAGCAATATCTACTATTGCACGCATTGATGTGCGTTGGCCTTTAGAATCACCTAGACACACTCGTTCACCATTATAGGTAGGTAAATTGATTATTGTATGAGTTCTTTTGACAGGGGAAGTGATGCAATGAGAACTCATGGGAAGTGATGCAATGGGAACTCTCTGCTCAGGTGAAACTGGGATGCCAAGAACAAAATTTAATGGAGTGTAGTCTATTAGAGTTCAACGTTGGTAATGCTTCAACGCTATAGCATCCATTTTCAAAAATGCATCAAAGAAATCAAGATCATTTAAAAAATGTTCATGTTGAGTCAAGCCCTGAACTTCAACTTCATTCGAACATTTCTAAAGGTTTGTGCTTCCATGTCCAATATGCGATATCACCTATTATATTCGAACCCCCTGTTCGCAAGCTGCTATAAATTCAAACAATTTCCATAGACAATGGCCTATCTGATCAGGATGTACCTGTTTTTAGACTCTCATTTATCAATAAACAACATTGATGTGGCAAGGGAACGGGTCAATGTTAATTAAAAAAATTTAAGGGGCAAACCAAAATGGCATAGTAAACATTATAGACGTGAACTAATCAATATAATGTAATACAACATTATTTTCATTGCAACATGCAAGCATTTACATTATAAACTCATATTAATATCAATAAATGAACATACAACAACTTTCCAGTGAGCAAGTACAATACATTATGGTGTACATTAATAAACATGTGTTAATATGAATAAAAGAACACTTAATGATGTAGTACTGAACAAGTACAATGCATTAGTTTTAACAATAGGATGTCAAAAATATATTTAATTCAAAGTAGATGTATATTACTATACCTCAATTGGATCATTGGGCCCTATGATTGGAGGTTTCTCTAAAAGTTACAAATATTGTACCGGCCATCATACCGTTTTTCATAAGAACAAGACATATCGGGTTTATATACCATTATACCAGGCTCGTACCATTTTGAATTTTAAAAAATTTTAAAAATTAAAGTACAACAAATTCAAATTTTAATTTACAGGGTGGTATTTGACCGAAAATGACGGTATTGCTCGGTATTTGATGGTACAAAGCAGTATTGACTGGACAATAGCTTGTACCATTTCTTAACCAGTATGGTATGCTTCGGCCAATACCAGTTGGTACAGTACAATATGATATTTATAACAATGCTTTCACTTTCACATTCTAGACATTGTGGTTAAGGGGCTGGCGAAGGGCCACCAGTTAATGCAGAAGGTTTGGCGTACATATGGTTTGAATGTGTCATGCTTTCCAATTCCTCTTGAAAGTCAATTTCACCTTCACGAATGATTTTCTAATAGTTTATTCTGTCAATTGTAGCACCCCTTCGATACTCTCAAGCGAACTTCTTTTCATCTTTATTCTTTTGGTCAACTGCATCAGTTGTCCAATGTTTGCTGTAGGAAACCATCGATCTTTACATCACTTTCCTTTAAACTCAACACTATCCAAATAAAAGAGATGGAATTCGTAGAAAGGATAAATATTAGTTTGTACATCTCAAAATGAATGACATAACAGATATTAGTGAACAAGTAAATGTTGGGTAATGGACAAATACATCTAAATCAATGAACAATATGGTTTAGACAGGCCACTAATTCAATGAAGAGCATCTACATTTCACATAGAGAAATGAACTAAGGAGTGATTTCACTAACCAAGAGAAACAGGACTGGCCCTCTAAAATATCTAGTGTGATTTTGTTTCCATTCCACTACTGTGTCTTTAAGACATTGTAGGAGATATGCAAACCAATTACAGTTAGTTATTGTGTTAATATCCACCAACAACTTCAATATTCTAAAGAAACAGTTATCATTCCTACTCCCGATAACATATACAACACAAAGTCTCTTTTAAATCCTTCTCTGTAGTGTGGTCTTTGTAGAATTTTCTCAACCATCATCCGTACTTTTGGTGTCCCTATTCCTCTAAATTCCATCTTCTCTTTCATTGTTCAAGAGTTTGGTGTATTTATTTCTTGGTTCGTATGTCAAGGCTACTTGAACTTCTAATGGACCCATAGGCAATGCTAATGTTGCATGAACATCTTCATTAGTTGTCCCTTACATTCTATTGTCAGAAAGATTTACTGTTTTTACTTGCTGGATCAAAATTTTCAAGCAACCATGTTGTTAGATCATTGGGGATGGTTGATGTTCTAACAAATAGGAATAATTTTTGCTATGATTCTCATTCTCATTCTTGAATCGTTTCTTGAACATCTTAATCAGTTAATTTGCCTCGGTACCATCAAATAAGACCTTGCCGTACTCTCCAAGCCTATTATACAAAATCCTTTAAGTGAAAACCCACAAAAGGAGCTCCACCAGCCTGTTTTATCAAGACACGGAATGCATCAGCCACTCAGAATCTTGTGTCACTGAGCTTTTTAACAAACAAACGATATCCAGTTGAGACTTTTCGATGAGAAGGCAAAAGATGTCAGTGATTAGTACTACACAAAGGATGGTTATGTTAGGTTACATGCTTAGTGACAATGCATTCTTTATCTAGGTCAATCCTTTAAATGGTTGTTTGGTTAGTTTTTAGAGCGTGATAAATAGATGCTAGAGGACTATAAGATATTTGGTGACTTGGTTGTTTTTGACACAACTTATCATACAAATAAGTATGACATGGTTTCTGCTCCATTCATTGGCATGAGCTATCATTCCAATAATGTCTTGTTTGGTAGTGGTCTTATTATGAATGAGAGAATTGAGTCATTTGAATGGATGTTTCAGACTTTTTTGTAATCTATGGGTGGTAAATTCCCAAGTATTATTATGACTGATCAGGCTTTTTCTATGGTTGCCATGATAGATCTAGTTTTTTTGGTATTCGGCACAGGCTCTATTCTTTTCATATCATTGAAAATTCAAAAAAGCATATTAGAGCACTAAGGTAGAGGAAGGTTTTACAAAGTTATTTAGTAAGGTTTTGATCGATTGTGATACAAAGCCGAATTTTATCATTTTTGGGAAAGGTAAGTTTTGTTTATTATTGCTTTATTACTTGTGCTTGTTTGAATATTTATGACATTTTTATTTTGGTGATTCTATTATTTTGACCTCTGTTTCTTAGGTTTTATTCAGTTTTGTTCACTAAAACTTATGTTGTTTATTAGGTACTTTATTAATCACATGCTACTTTATTATTGTTTAATGTCTTATTGTAATTCATGGTTTATGTGATAATGTTCATTTGTATCATTTATATTGTTCATTTGGCTTCACAATGTATTAATATAGCATGTATTCAAGAGACTAAGTGGGTGGGGGTTAATGCTAGAGAAATTCATGGGTATAAGCTGTGGTATTCGAGGTCAAACAGCGCTAGGATCCTACATTGTTATTCATTTGTGTTGAAATTTGTTTCTATGTTTTTAACAATTATTTACCTATCAATTTTTTAAGATGGGTGCAAGGTATGATTCTGGAGGCAATCGCTGGCTGAACAATCTCAATTCATTAAGGGAAAGTGGTGCCCTGCTTTTTCAAAGAAGAACTATTCAAGAGGGGTACAATCTTCATGAAGGAGTGAGAGCACAAATAACTCAATAAAAAGGCGGTTACGTGCAACTACTACATTGTGTGTCTTCTATAATATATTCTGTGGTGTTGTGTTAGAGTGGACAGACAGGGAAAACGGTGAACATAACAAATTTTCCTGGGGTAGCATGGAGATAGCTTTATGGTAGGTAAGTTGTTTGAAGCATGCTAGGTCTATTTACACTATTGAAACTTATCAATTGTTTGAGAAAGAGTTTGCCAAAGGGGCTTCGTATAATCAAGATGAGTTGTATAGCAATACATCTAATATAGTGTTTCGTGTGTCGGGTGTAAGTTGCATTTAAGAATCTTGGGGTCAAGGATTACATGAATGTGCCTTTGAGCATATTGTTGTTTTGAACACAGAGAGAGGCTTAGTTGATTGCACTGGACAAAACTTCACTGGGGTTAGGTTTTTATGTTCATATAGTTTACGAGTTATACATACTTGTGTTCAAAAGTGCCAGATAGGTACATTATGAAGAGATGGAGTAAGGGAGTTGAAGAAAGTCAATACAACGAGCTTATTATTAAAGATGGTACGAAAGAAACTACAGTGTGTTCTTCTTGTTTGGAAAATGTAAATAGGTAGAAAAATTAATGTACTACTAACTGCTAGCTAGATGAATATAGAGGTAAGACTCCTCTGTGAGGAGTACTTTACGAACCTGAAGGAGTTAGTTGAGGTAGAAGTGGGGTCTATTTATGTGGAGGATAATGTACAATAAGATGGTTTGAATTCGACAAAGTGTATTTTGAACCCTCCTAGATCTTGGGATAATGGTCAACGGAACAAGAGATTGAAGAGTACCAATGAGAAGAAGTGTTATCAAGCAAAGACAAGAAGGAAGAACAAGTTGTCAGCATATAATATCAGAAGCTTTGAGGGATTACCCATTGTATGATAACTTTAATCAACTATAATAATGACTTTTATTTTTTAATGAACAATTGGTAATATAAAATTTGAACAATTAATTATTATGTTGTGAATTTTATCATGAGTGATTTTTTTTTTTGGTACTATTTGTGTTTGTAGGCAACTGATTTGGAAAGGAAGAAAGTCACAGAGGTTATACTAGAAAATGTCACAGGTCCTCAGGAATTATGCAAGGTATGATAAATTTAATCATGCACAATAAAGAACTATGCCTCTTAGCCAACATTTCTTAATACAAACTTTGCACAGTAGATTATTATGTTCTAACATTTTACCATAAGTGATTTATTTTTTTTTCCGTTATTCTTAGTTTTTATAGCCGACTAATTTGGAAGGTTAGAGATCCACAAAAGTTGCACCACAAAATGCAGATGCTATTTTGGGATAAGTTGATAAAAGAATTGTAGTATTTTTACATATAGTTTTTTAATTTGATTCATGTTGTGAAGTTATTTATATTGTTCGAACTTTGGAGTTTGTTGTAGAATTTCGCTTCATCTACTATGAATATGTAACAACCCGAAACTAACTCATATTTATTTATTTAAATCGTATTTATTTATTTAATTAATCGTGTTTATTGATTTAATCACTCATAGTTATTGGTTTAACCAAATCATGTTTATTAATTCAATTACACTCAATTTATATATTTACTGAATTACTTCATGTCATCTAAATTTTCCGCTTTCATTTATTGTATTTAAGTATCCTGATTGGAGGATATTTCATTTGGGTCTCACTTTGCAATTCAAGTGTCATTGATTGAAAATTCAAGTTTCATTGATTGATTAAATTTTAGGTGAATCAATAGTAGGCCTCGACAATTATGATTGACCATTAAACTCTTTTCCACAACATCACAAAATTTTAAGTTTTAGCTACGCAACAACTTGAGCCCGAATTCATTTATTTTGGCCCAATTCATTGGGCCCAAATTATGCCCCAATTCCATTGTGCTAAAATTTTGGCCCGAAACTTTTGGTGCAATTAAATTAAGTTAATTACTATCATTTGTGCCTAACTTCAATTAGCAAAAAGATATTTTTGGAGGCTTAAATATTAGCCAAGTATCAAAGATAAACATCCAAGTCATTTACCACCAAGACAAGTCTAGACTTCATCTTCTTACTCTTTCCTCCAACATCATACACCACCTCCATCCTCTAGCATCCAAACTCAAAGTAAGTAAAAACTCTAACTTTATCTTGATATATTTTGGTTATGGTGATTGTTTTGGTTATGATTTATGTTTTCATGATGAAAATAAATGTTATCATGCAAATTTTAGTGATTTTGGGGATACTGATCATGATGGGGTTGAGCTTGAAGCATGTTAAGGTTAGGGTTTTGTTATGATCAAATTAGCTTCAGTCAAGCGTTGGATTTGTATTATTTTGCATATGATTTTGTAATCTTCAGTCTTATTGATGATTGTGATGATGTTTTGGGTGATTTGGAATGATTTCAAATGAGGATTTATGTAAAAAAAGAGGAGAAAGCAAAAACAATGAGGGTTGAAAATAGCAGAAAATAAGGGTGACTTTGAGATTAAACTGCTAATGATCGATCCACTGAAAACTTATGATTTTTGATGGCTAGATAATTCATTGTTTCAGCTTTCAAATTCCTTTTGAATCTCCTTAATCTAAGTTCTGTGGATAAAGTTATGGTCGTTTTACGAGAACTGTACAGGTTAGACCAAAACTGATATACTTGTGTTCTAGCCCCATTTTAGGAATCCTATTGTGGGAATCATATTTTGTGTTGGAAATGAAAGTTTTTTAAAACTTCTTAATATTTCCATATTTGGGTTTTAGGTCTCCAGTTGAGGTCAAGGGTGAAAGTTATGAAATTTTGATTTGAACTAGCCTGCTTTGGTGCAAATTCGGTTGTTATTGCAATTTCTGTGCAGCATATACTTGGAGAAAACTTCTGAAACTTTTACTGTAGATTTTCCATATTATTTTGAAATTTCCTATAAGATTTCTTGAATTTTGGTTGAAGTTTGGAGTTTGGTGATTTTTGGAAGCTTTTGGGATAATTGTGTAAAGAGTAATAATAAAGATTGAATTAGATTGATCATGAACTTATTTTGTGTATTTTTGGCCAAGTAAGGTCATTTAAGGTGGAAGTGAATATTCATGGACTTTCATGGAGCTTTTGGCTTGATTAATAAGAAAGAAGATGACAAGTATACAATTTGGGAGCTTAATTATGAGCTTTGAATCACTTATAGATATTGCAAAGAATGTACCAAGTTTGGGGAGTTTAATAGCTTTTCTTGGGATCAATAATCTATTTGGGGTGAAAAACTATATTTAATGGACTTGTGAATGAAATATGGGAGGTGGTGAGAATTTTTGAATCAGAAGCCATATTTATCAGACCAAGTTACAACAGTTTATGCTATTTTGAACCAAGATATATCTCTCTTGGCCTCCAACCGCTATTACTTACTTAATTCAAAATGTATCAAATGCATTCATTAAGCCAATCTAGTGTACTCACTATTATCTTGAACCAAGCTATACATTAGCAAGCCTTAAACCCGTATCAGCAACCTATTTCAGAAAAAACCAAAACCACTCTCCCATTTGTCACCATCAAGGCCTTTTTCTTTGTAATCTTATTTATCTCATTGTGGTGTATTTTACTTTTATTTACTTGATATCAGATTTAATTACTTTCATTAATTCAGTTTTAAAGTTATATTGAAATATCGAAGTTATGTATACCATTTAATTACTCAATTTCTATTACACGCACTTTTACTTACTCAAGTATGTGAGTAAGGATCATTTACTTACTACACATATCTGCAATGACATTTATGAAATAGAGTCGAGGCCTAGTCATCCTTCCACGTTATGCATAAGTATTATCAAGTAAGAACACATTTATCAAGTCAGATGACATTTTTTTTTTTAAACTCAAGGAACATCCATTGCCTGTATCTTCAGAAAGCAGAACATGTTTATCAAGTTACAACTCTGAATGAGTTTATCAATGAATTAGTTTATACAACGGTTTGCCATTTAACTTGTGACCCCGTCAGTTGTCATCTATAGGGCATCAGCCCATCATTTACCCGTGCGGCTTCAGGCCAACTCTTGATCGGATTGGCAGGTGTACACCTATGTATAGATCATATCATTGCAAGGGGTTCACATCTAGATAATAATGAGCAATTCAGTTTCATATTACTTTCATTTTCACTGTTATTGTGAACTAAATGAATAGCAAAGGCGAGTACCCATCAACAGTGTTTCTATACTCATTTTACAATACAGGAATGCATGTACTGACTTTTAGCTCACATTTTCAAATTGTTTTTATGTTTTCCATTTTTGGTGATGAAGTATCACATGTTTCTCCATTTAGCAAGCACTTTTGGAAGTCAGCAAATGCTCACAGTGGATTCAGCATAGTATGAATGTTGGGATCGACCTCAGGGTCAAGTTGGGTCTATATTCAATATACTTGCGCAGTGTGCAGTGCGAGTTAGCACATGGTATGATTAAGTTGATTGTATTGAAGTTGAACTATTATGGACTTTGCTCTTGGAGTGCTTCAGTTTAATAAATATTGTGATTTGAACATGTGCTGCAAGATTAAATCGTTTCAGTGAGCCTTGTCCTTATCAGGATAGCGGTAGCGTCTTCTATCGTTAAGTCTTCCACTGTAGTTTTTCATAAATCATGTCATTAGTATTTTAGGGGCATTACCGATTTGGTATCAGAGCTAAGGTTTTAAGGGCCATTATTAGCTATCAAGCGTTTATAAGTTAGCTATTAAGATGTGTATGAGTTATGTTCAACTAGTTAAATGAGCTATTGACTATAAGTTCATATGCATGGGCCTATAAGGAGGAACCATTTCCATTTGGGTGATTCAATCATTTGGTAATATCCTAAGATTTGAGTATTAGCAAAGTGGAGTATGGAACCATTTGGGTGACCCGTTGGTGAGGCATGCTCTCATTTATCTGGGAGTTGTATTTTATGTTTCATTTTTCTCATTTGTTTAAATTTTTGTAACTGTGCACTCCGGTTGTGTGACCCGTTGATTTATGAACTCTGCTATTTGGCCGTTGAGCTATTGAAGTGTGAATTTTCATGATAAGCACATGTTGTAAGGCTTTAAGCCTGGGTTTTAGCCAGTTTTAAGGTAGAACTCGGTCCGTTTCACTCTAAAATTTGAGAGTTGCATTGAGTTGTATTAACATACATGATATTGAGCACAGTGATGCTTAAAACCTATTGTTGTAATGCCATTTGCAACTTGGTCTATCTTTGGGTTGAATCAGTATGAGATGGAATTATTGTGGGAATCCTGTGATGATAATTCAGTAGTTTGCGGTGTGCTACTTGGCACTATATGGGTGTTAAGAGTAAGATTTAGTTATAATGCACAGAAAGAGGCTACTCTTGTCATTAAGACCTTACACCAGCAATGCTCCCATTACTTCCACTCATTGATTTACTTCGGCCCTAGTCACCTTGGATTGTTCAGGGGCATTATGCCTTTGCTATTGACACTTGGTCTATAACATCTCTTTATCTAGGCCATTTGTTTAAATGGCTTCAATTGTTATCTAAACCATGCCAATGACAGCTTACCTTTTGCAAGAATGCCCTTTTACAATAATTCTTGATATTGTTTGCTTGTCTCAGCTTCAAAACTTGATACTATCCAATATTGTTTAATCTCCCTTGCATTTCAACCCGATATTTCCTATTAGTGTGATCTTCAATGTCCTTGCAAACCCATTGTTAAATGTGCAAGACATTTTTGTTCAACCTTATATGGTTGTTAACATTCCAGTGCTCTTGACCTTTACCATCTTTATTTCATGATCATGAGTTATAGTTCATTCCATTGAGAGTCGATTCACACATCTACCTTACTTCTCATTTATTCATAATAATAAGCTCGTATAACTGGTTTTGAATTCATAACATAATTCAACTCTCATTGGTGTGGGTGATTCCGATTGTCATAATCCCCTTACTCTCTTTATTTTGTAACTTCAACTCCCACACTTATATCTTACATTCTGATAAATAAACTTCCGCATTCTCTATTTAATCTTATTGTTGTACTCGAATTGGCTTCATGTGAGCAAAGGCATGTTCCTATTGTAACTTGCTCAATCTACTTATCTATCCATTGACACTTTGCTTGTTCAATCCATTTATCTATCCATTACACTTTGCTTCTCCAATCTATTTGTCTATCTATTGCACTCTGCTTATCCAATCTATTTATCTATGTATTGCATATTACTTGCCCTATCTGTCTATTGCACTTATCTTGTTTGCTTGTGGCTATAAAGTCACCTCGTTGAAGCTCAGTCGCTTATCATCTTGTTTCTAATTCATTAGTTGAACCCGAGTATAACCGGGCCATCTTTCTCCTTGGTTGATTATTTATTGGACCCTTTATTATCTATATTTATAAATCACAATTCTTGTGGCATTATATTTTAGAATTCATGATACACCTATGGTTATCTTTATTCTAACCAGCCCATGTTAATCTCCTTTTTTATCAATCTTTTCTAATCTCATTGTTTATTTCTTTTAGACTTAATGACTCGCTTGACTACCAATTTCCTCATTTTCATTCCTGGCAATATTCATTTTATTGTCTAATGTGGAATTTGTCTAATGTGGAATTGGAGCAAACCTTTGACTAGTCGGATGAGGAGAGAACAGGTGATGCCTTCAGAACACTAACTGAGGACATTTTGATAAGAGTATAATCTTCAGCAATGTTGGGTCTTACTGGAGCGAGCCAGAAGAAGCATTGGGTATAAGAATAGATTTCATCTAAGCAAGTATTACCAAAGAAATTCAAGGCTATGTCAAGGTGAGACAAGGTCGACAAAAGAGTTATGTTGACAAAAGTAGGAGACAATCATAGTTTCAGATGAGGCAAAAAGTACTTTGGGCGAACTATACCTCCTCAAAAGCCACTAAGGAAAACCTAGAAAGAGGTGAAAGCCCAATTTCCACATTTATTTGTGATATGAGTGCATATTTTCACAAAACTCGTAAGTTTCAAGGATGAAACTCTTTAAGGGGGAAAGGCTATAATAACCCGACCCTAACCCATATTTATTTATTTAAATCATTTTTATTTATTTAATTAATCATGTTTATTCATTTAATCACTCATGGTTATTGGTTTAACCAAATCATGTTTATTAATTCAATTACACTTAATTTATATATTTATCGAATTACCTTGTCATCTAAATTTTCCACTTTCAATTATTGTATTTAAGCATCCTAATTGGGGGATATATCATTTGGGTCCAACTTTGCAATTCAAATTTCATTGATTGGAAATTCAAGTTTCGTTGATTGATTAAATTTCAGGTGAATCGATAGTAAACCTTAACAATTATGATTGAGCATTAAATTATTTTCCATAACGTCACAAAATTTTAAGTTTTAGCTGCGCAAAAACATGGGCTTGAATTCAATCATTTTGGCATAATTCATTGGGCCCAAATTATGGCTCAATTCCATTGGGCTGCAAATTTTAGCCCGAAACTTTTGGTGCAATTAAATTAAGTTAATTATTATCATTTGTGCCTAACTTTAATTAGCAAAATGATATTTTTGGAGGCTTAAATATAAGCCAAGTATGAAAGATAAACATGCAAGTCATTTACCACCAAGCCAAGTCTAGCCTTCATCTTCTTACTCTCTCGTCCAACATCAAACACCACCTCCATCCTCTAGTATCCAAGGTCAAAGTGAGTAAAAACTCTAACTCTATCTTGATGCATTTTTTGGTTATGATTTTTGTTTTCATGATCAAAATAAATGTTATCAAGCAAATTTTATTAATTTTGGGATATTGATTATGGTGGGGTTGAGCTTGAAGCATGTTAAGGTTAGGGTTTTGTCATGATCAAGTTACCTTAATTCAAGTGATGGATTTGTATTGTTTTGTATATGATTTTGTAATTTCTAGTCTTATTGATGAATATGATGATGTTTTTGGTGATTTGGAATGATTTCAAGTGAGGATTTATGAGCAAAAAAGAGGAGAAAGCAAAAACAATGAGGTTGGAAATGGCATAAAACAAGGGTGACTTTGAGATTAAACTGGTAATGATCGGCTCACTAACAAATTGTTATTTTTAGTATGGTAGTTAGCTCATTTTGTTAACTTTAAAATGTTTTTTGAATCGCCTTAATTCAGGTTCTGTGGACAAAGTTATGGTCATTTTATGAGAACTGCACAAGTTAGACCAAAACTAACATACTTGTGTTCTAGCCTCATTTTGGGAACTCTGTTGTGGGAATCATGCTTTGTGTTGTAAATGAAAGTTTTCGGGACTTCTTAATATTTTCATATTGGGGTTTTAGGTCTTCATTTGAGGTCAAGGGTGAAAGTTATGAGTTTTTGAAGTGAACTGACTTGCTTTGGTGCAAATTGGGCTATTATTGCAATTTCTATGGAGCGTATACTGGGAGGAAAATTCTAAAAATTTTACTGTAGATTTTTCATATTATTTTCAAACTTTCTATAAGTGTCGAAACCAGTGACGATTGGTTTTGCAGGGTCTCGGGTTAGGGCAAAAGCCGATTTCCTTTTACCTGTCTTAGCGTATTACCTTCATGAATTTTGGTTGCGTATTTGGAGTTTGGTGATTTTTTGAAGCATTTTGAGTAATTGTGTAATGATCAATAATAAAGATTGAGTGAGATTGATCATGCTCTCATTTTGTGTATTTTGGGCCAAAAAAGGCCATTTAAGGTGGAAATGAATATTCATGGACTTTCATGGGGCTTTTAGCTTAATTAATGAGAAAGAAGAAGACAAGTATACAATTTGGGAGCTTAATTATGAGTTTTGAATCACTTATGGATATTACAAAGAATGTCCCAAGTTTGGGGATTTTAATAACTTTCGTTAGGATCAATAATCTATTTTGGGTGAAAAACTCTATTTAATGGACTTGTTAATTAAATATGGGAAGTGAGGAGAATTTTAACTCAGAAACCATATTTATCAGACCAAGTTACTGCAGTTTATGCTATTTTAAACCAAGATACATCTCTTGGCCTCAAACCTCTATTACTTACCCAATTCAGAATGTATCAAGTGTATTTATTAAGTAAATCTAGTGTACTCGCTGTTATCTTGAACCAAGCTATACATTAGCTAGCCTTAAACCCGTATCAGCAACCTATTTCAGAAAAGGCAAACACCACTCTCCCATTTTTCACCATTGAGGCCTTTTCCTTTGTAATCTCATTGATCTCATTGTGGTCTATTTTGCTTTCATTTACTTTATATCATATTTAATTACTTTCATTAATTCAGTTTTGAAGTTTGATTAAAACACCCAAGTTATGTATGTCATTTAATTACTCAATTTCTATTACACATGCTTTTACTTACTCAATTATGTGAGTAAGGATCATTTACCAACTAAACATACCTACAATAACATTTATGAAATCGGGTCGAGGCCTAGTTATCGTTTTCCGTTATGCATAAGTTTTATCAAGTCAGAACACATTTATCAAGTCAAATGACTTTTTTTTTTTTAAGACTCAAGCTAAGTCCATTGTCTGTATCTTCAAAAAGCAGAACATGTTTATCAAGTTAAAACTCTTAATGAGTTTATCGATTAGTCAGTTTATACAACGATTGTTCATTTAACTTGTGACCCTGTCAATTGTCATCTATAGGGCATCAACTTATCATTTACCTGTGTGGCTTCAGGCCAACTCTTGATCGAATTGGCAGGTGTACACCTATGTATAGATCATATCATTACAAGGGGTTCGCATTCAGATAATAATGAGCAATTCAGTTTCATATTACTTTCATTTTCATTGTTATTGCAAACTAAATGAATTGCAAAGGCGGGTACCCATCAACGGTGTTTCTATGCTCATTTTACAATACATCAATGCATGTACTGACTTTTAGCTCACATTTTTGAATTTTCATGTTTTCCATTTTAGGTAATAGAGTACCACATGTTTCTCCATTTAACGAGTCCTTTTAGAAGTCATCAGATGCTCACAGTGGATTCGGCTTACCATGAATATTGGGATCGACCTCAGGATCAAGTTGGGTCTATATTCAATATACTTGTGTAGTGTGGACTGTGAGTTAGCACAAGTATTATTAAGTCGATTGTATTGAAGTTAAACTATTATGGACTTTAGTCTTGGAGTGTTTCGGTTTAATAGATATTGTGATTTGAACACGCGTTGCAAGATTAAATGGTTTCAGTGAGCCATGTCCTTATCAGGACGGCGTTAGCGCCTTCTATCATTAAGTCTTCCGCTATAGTTTTTCGTAAATCATGTCATTAGCATTTTGGGGGCGTTACAAAACACACCTTATTACAGATCAAGAGAGACCTTAGCTCAAGTTCCTAGTAGCTTTCTTTTGCCTCAGGCTGGTAATGAATGATTCTAACTGTATTTATTCTTAATTTGATCTATGTTGTGAATTTATTTATATTTTTTGATTTTTGGAGTTTGTTGCATAATCTTGTTGCATTCCATATGAATTAACCTTTTTGTGGGTCAAGGGAGTCATTAACTAAGGATCGAAGTGGTGTTATGTTGCCTCAGTTTCGCAGTGAACGATTCTATCATTAATTTTGAACAATAACTACCTCACTTATGAACAATGGTACACATTGTTATATTCCAGAATGGTGCTCCTTTATGCATGAATGTACCCTACACAGGACTAAGTTCTCAAGGCAATGTCATGCCTACATTAAACTTGTTGTCCAATTCCAATCCAAATGATCAAAGTCTTTGTCAAGTGAGTTGAGCTAGTTGTATCATAAGATTTAGATTTACTTGTTAGTCTTTTATATCTAACATATTTACCTTTTAAAATTTCTTTTGTGTTGCAGAGTATAATAGTTCCAATAAGATATTGTCCTCCATTTCATTTTGATCCAAGAACTGGAGGACGTTTGACACTAATGATGTTTCAATCATTTATTAGTCAACTCCAATAAGCGGAGCGTGTAACCAGTCTCGTAATAATGATGCATAATTTGGTTGATAAATATTAGTCATACTTTGGATGTAATAAAGTTTCTTTATACTAGATCACGCCTAATATGTTTGGTAAACAGTTTATGGTTTGCAAATGTAGTTGATGTACATTGATTTTTTTTTTTGTGCTGAATTCTACTATTAGAAATATTAGTATATCTCCGAAGATATGTCAATGTGCATGACTTTATTTACAATGAAAAGGTTTATGTGTATTGGTAACATAACTTTAGTAAAGAATATTAACTTTGTCTAGGAACAATGTCTCATTAGAAAATGAACAAAAATAAAATGGTAAATAAACATGTTATATTTCTTATTGTAACAAATATTCATTTCTTATGGTTTGTGAACTTCAACGAAGAACACCTTATGATACAGTGAACAATAATAAGTGGCAAATGAACAAAGCAGCATTTCTTATTCTAGATATATTTTTATTAAGCGTTTAGTGTTTCGAATTTAGGATTTTTGAGTTAAGGGTTAGGGTTTAGAATTTTCGAGTTAGGGTTTATGGGGATTACGGTTTAGGCTTTAGGGTATGGTGTGTAGGGTTTATAGAATGAAATTTTAGGCTTAAGGTTCAGGGTATAGGGTTTAGGGTTAAGGGTTTAGGGTTTTTGAGCTGAGGTTTAAGGTTTAGGGCTTTTTAGTAAAGATTTAGGGTTTGGGGTTTAGGGCAACATACTTCGCTCTCAGTGTCCTTAACAATGCTTCTTGAAATTAATTAGATGTCACAATAAGTTAAAATGTCATATAAAATGTTAATGGAATTTTTGTTGGATAAAGTTTAAAAGATAAACACTTTCTCTTTTTGAAACCCATGATCCCATGATTGTAAATCACCATCACATGTCTCCATTGTGGTGTATGGCATGGATCCCACAATCATGAAGATTTACATTATCCTCGTAGTCAGTTTTGACATAGACTATTTGAAAGTCTTTAACTTTATTTGCTCTTGGAAAACCGCATTGGATTAGATATTTTGAAAAGAAGCTACTAGATTTTTCTAGCAATGTAAGATTGTCTATTATATTTAGCATCTTATCTATAAATTGGAATACAGGGAAGAAGTGTTCGCTTCTCGGAATTGTGAAGAACACGTGTAGTGTAGTTATAATGAACAATAATAATTAATCAAAATGAATAAGGCCATGTAATGGCATGAACTAGTGGATAAATGAACACATCTACTATAATCTAAAGGAACAAAACTCATAATTTAATGGACAAGTGGATTGATGAACACATATAATGGAGCATGGAGAAGCTTACTAAACATGTCGTATTCAAGTTAAGCCTGTTGGTTTTTTGGGTTTCAAACTGCATGACTTTGTAGAATTCCTAGTACTTAGAGGATGTTGTTTTCTACAATTCAAGTAAAAATCAAATGAAACCTAGAATAAGGCTTAGTTTTGACAAACATTTAATGTTTGTAACGAACATACACTACAGGAAATCTCGCTGTTAGCGTCGGATTGAATCGATCACCAAAAAGCAATATTCTGACGCGAAATTAATTTAGCGTCGAATAAAAATTTGTAGCGAACGCCCTCATAGTTGAAAAACGTTAGCGTCTGACTAAAGTTCTGTCTCTATTCGCATTGCTTTTAGCGTTAGATGATGGTGCGATGCGAATTAGCGTCGGACTTTTGTCAACGTTGTCAGAGACGAGTAGTCTGATTTAGCGTCAAACACATCTGATGCAAATATAGACTAAATCCCTATCCGTTGCTAAATTCATAGCAAGAATTGTGGCCGCAGTTCCTTATTAGCATTGGATATATATAATTTGGCATCAGGTAATCCAACACTAATATCGACGGAAACAGTATTCATCACTAAAAATCAAAATTTTTATAAAATTCTTATTAACTAATCCGATGCTAGTTGTTTACAGTCGTTCGTGAACTTTTTTTAAATTTGGGCAATTTTTTTGTTGTTTTTCTACATTTCCTGTACATACATATTTCTCCTTTCAATACATATTTTATACATTCATAGCACTTGAAACTCATCCACAAGGGCAACCATTAACAACACCTGAAACTCATTTAAAATATATAAGCAACCATCCATCTCCAAAACAAAACATTATCCCACAAAGTTCCTTCAATACATGATACATACCGAATCCTCTAAACCTTGTACCGAGGCATGAAAATGGTCCTATCTACCCCCAAAAGACACTTGTCACCAAATTCAAGCACATCAGCCCACTTTGTCATGGTGTTTCACCTATCAAATAGGCTCAAATATTAATGATATATGGCTCGTTAGAATGCTGATAGAGCTTAATGTTGGAATATGCAAATATTTTCAGTAGATTTTTACGTTTGAATTCTCTAAAGTGGTTAAAACTCTATTACAACAGTACTGATTTTTACCTGATAAACTTGCTGAATTTGAGTCACGTTTAAATCCTAGCAAACGAAGCCCAGACGAATCAAGCCCAAGTTTTAGTGATTTATTAAAATGTCTATTTTATCCCATAAGCTAAAATTACGCATTGGATTTCAATATTGGCATAAATGAGTCAATTATGTGGAGCGTGTATAAATTTTCAGTTTTGGACCAATCTCGAATTTGGCCTTCATCAA
>JACYFF010031279.1:0-10943 GCA_017589665.1 Selenicereus undatus
AACTAAACTCAAGTAATCTACATTCCGGCCCATCACCACACGCTCCACTAATATACTCAGCAAATGGAGCTTTGAAGCATGTGGGCAGCCGAAATGTAGGGATCCCTTTTCGGCTAGCCAATCTCAATGAAGAGACAACATTGTTTATTCCCTTGCTCCTATTGGTTTCCTTTGCTCATGCTTCCACCACTCCTAGGCTTCCTTGAGTCGTGTGCCATGCTTGGGAAGTGAGCCAATCTAGCTAGAAAAGAGGATGGTCGGCTGTTTTGATGGGGAAGAAAATCGGTTACTTGAACCTGGTTCAAGTGAACCACGGCTGGCCGGTTTTGGTGCAATTTGTAATCGCAGCAAAAGTGGGCATGATTTGGTTTTTAAACTTGGGGGCTAATTTTAGGATGTGTATAATCTCCCCCTAAAAAGAAATCAAGGTTAGGATGTGTTTAAGTGGGGTAATTAAACACAAACATAAAACCGTGCAAAATGGGGGTCCAATGGGAACGGTTCAGAAAAGCTCCTTGATTCTTCATCCTCTTGTGTGCGTGATTTGAAATCAATGCTTGGACTTGATTGTACAATTCTTGAGGATTCCAAAAATGCAAAAATTCATGACTTAAGCCATGGTTAGGCCTAAGAAATGAGACTGACAAAACCGGGCTGTTTTGAGGGGTTAGCCCGTGGACACCATCTTGAATGATGTAAGTGTCAATGGATATCACTACCCAAGCTAACTCACATCAAATGGAAGTGAAAAACTTAAGAATGGATCACGGTCTAGGTGGCACGGTCGTGCCTATGAGCACGGTCAGACCGTGCCACTTTGCTGTCCAGAAAACTGTGAGGGAAGGAAAAGAGCACGGTAGAGTGATCTTGTAGGTCACTTCGGTTTTTGCTTCTTTAGTGAATTGTAAATAGTGAAAATGGATGTGAAAGAGAGTATTTGAAGTGGGGAAATGAATGGATGTCAAAGATTAGCTAAGTAAAAGCAATTAACTTATAATCCAAGCTAATTACTTCACTAAGCAAATCATGGAGATGATTCTAGAATAGGATAGAACTAAACCTGAGATTGGATACAGAATCACCACCAACCTTCAAGCTTAGGGCCCTAAATCTTGATTAAGATACAGAATCACCACTTAATCAAGGTTAAGACTCACTTGGACACCACCTTAATTGGCCTAATTAAGGATAAGCAAGTAAGAGTTTGGGAAGAAGAAAGCAAATGCTCTCAAACTTTGATTTTCATTCAACAAGTTATGATTTGAAACTAAGGCCTTGGAGTGCTTTTATGAAACAGCAAAAATGGCCAAAGCTTCCTAGCTATACAGGTCCCCCTCCCCTTTCCTTCCTAGTAAGGAAATGTTTAGTGACTAATACAACTAGTTAAGCTAATTAAGGTGCAAACGTCATTACTAGAATTAATACATCACTAACATGAACTAAAATATTGTCTAGGATAATTATACAATCTTAAACACTTGCTTAGCTTCTAAAACAACCAGCAAAGGCAAGGAGGAGCATGTGCTAGCCGAAATTTGCATGGAGAATTGTGGCTGGCCAATAGGAACACGACACCATTCTTCTCTTTGTCATGCTTCTATTGGTTTCTCTTCCAAGGGGCAGCCAATGCTAGAGTAGTTAGGGATGTGTTCCATAATTGGAGAGTGTGTCTATCCACTTGCAAGGGGCTTGGCCGGCTGGTTTGAGGGGAAAGAAAACCGGCTCTTTAAAACTGGGTTCATGCTTTGCTGGCCGACTTTGGAGGCTTTTCGTTTTCATAGCAAAAACGAATGATATAAGTGTCAAGGGAAATCACTACCCAAGCTAACTCACACCAAATGGAAGTGAAAAAGCCAAGATTGAGTCACGGCTAAGGTGGCACGGTCATGCCTAAGAGCACGGCCACCCGTGCCAACTTGCTGTCCACAAAGCCGTGGAGAAGTGAAATGACCACGGTTGAGTGCCCTTGAATGTTACTTCGGTTTTGGCTCTTTTTGGTGAATGGCAAGTAATGGATTTGGATGTAAAAGAGAGTATTTGAAGTGGGAAAGTGAATGAATGTGGAAGATTAGCTAAGTAAAAGTAATTAACCACTAATCCATGCTAATTACTTCACTAAGCAAATCATGGAGTTGAATCTAGAATAGGATAGAACTAAACCTGAGATTGGATACAGAATCACCACCAACCATCAAGCTTAGGGCCCTTAATCTCGATTAAGATACAAAAACACCATTTAATCAAGCTTAAGACTCACTTGGACACCACCTTAATTGGATAAGCAAGCAAGGATTTTGAGAGAGGAAAGCTAGAGATGCTCTCACGGTTTGGATTTCAAAATCTGAGTTATGTTATCTTCCTTGGCCGAAATGGGCTTACATACTAGAAGGGAAACAATACTAGGCTAGAAAATGCCCACATCACTTTCCTTCCTAGTGAGGAAAAGTGTTAGGACCAATCTAAGTACATGATTAGCTAGTAATACAACCGGTTATGCTAAATAAGGTTACATCATGCCTTAACTAATACTAATACATCCAATTATGCATCTAACCTTTGTCTAGCTTGATTATACATTACTTAGGCTTGTGTTTAGCACTAATACAAGCAGCAAAATGAAGGGAGAAGCACATGGCAGCCGAAATTTGCATGGCCACTTTACGGCTAGCCAATGAAAATTAAGCACACAAGGTGACACCATCTTCTCTCCCATTGGTTGCTTCTTCTCTAGGTTTTCCCCAATCCAACGCAGCTTGGAGAGAGTGCCAAGCTTGGGAGGTGTGCCATTCAAGTTGTTTGGTGAGAGTGGCCAGCTGGTTTGAGGAGGAAAAAACCGGGAAGATCCGGTTTAAGTGAACCGGGTTGAAGGGGCCCGTTCAACCGGTTTTTTGATGCATTTTATTTACATAGGGAAAACGACCATGGTAGTGATTTTAAAGGTGGGGGGTAACTTTAGGATGTGTAGAATCCCCCCCCCCCTAAAGAAAATCAAGGTTACAAAATGGTTTTGAGGGTTAATAAACGTAATGTTTCCAACCCTGTAAAACCGGGGCAAAATGGGATGACTTCAAAAATGGCCTTCATCTTCAATCCTCTTGAATGCGTGACTTGGAACGAACACTTGGACCTGCAAAACCACATCAAAAGGATTCCAAAAATGTAAAAATGTTAGGCCTACACCACATTATAGCTTAGGAAATCATGTACACAAAACCGGCCACTTTGAAGCTAGTGAACCCGTTTGCACCATTTGCTTCTCCTTGCAAAATAAGAGCCATTCTCTTGGCTTCTGACCTTGTCCTTGGACGTGAGTTACTTGCATCTTCTTGAACATGGTCTTGGCTAGGTAGGATTCCATCATCCTCCCCTTGTTGAAAAGATTTGCTCCTCAAATCTTGTGGGGGGAAATCTGGATAGAATGGACTCAAATCATCCACGTGGAAAGTGGCAGAAACTTCATACCCACCTGGAAGGTCCACCTTATAAGCATTGTCATTGATCTTTTCAATCACTTCAAAGGGACCATCAACTCTTGGCATAAGCTTGTTTTTCGCTTAGAAGGAAACCGTTCCTTCCTATGATGAATCCATACCAAGTCTCCAGGTTGAAACACAATCTTTCTCCTATGCTTGTTGGCGTGTGCTTCATAGGCTGCATTTGTCTTTTCAATTCTCGCTTTCACCAACTCATTGAGCTTTTGGATCTCTTTTACTCTTGTTGCTGCATCAACATGGGGCTTTTGGTCTTGGGGCCGGGGAGTAAGATCAGTACGACTCAAAGGATCAATCCCATACACCACATTGAATGGTGAAAGACCTGTAGCCTTGCTAGGTGCCCTGTTATATGCAAACTCAACATGTGGTAAGAGTAAATCCCAGGCTTTAGCATGAGGTTTAATCAATGCCCTTGGAAGAGTACCTAAGGTTCGATTAGTAACCTCAGTTTGGCCATCAGTTTGGGCGTGACAAGTAGTACTAAACAACAACTTAGTACCAAGTTTCTTCCATAGTGTAATCCAGAAATGACTTGGGAACTTTGTATCCCTATCAGAAACAATAGACTTAGGAATACCATGTAATCTTGTTACCTCCCTGAAATAAAGCTCGGCAATGTGTGTAGCATCATTGGTTTTATTACATGGAATGAAGTGTGCCATCTTCGAAATCCTGTCTACCACCACAAATATTGAGTCTTTACCTCTTTGGGTCTTGGGCAGTTCCAAAATGAAGTCCATACTCACGTCCACCCATGGTTGTGTTGGTATGGGCAATGGGGTGTACAAGCCTTGTGGTAGAGTGTGACTTTTAGCAGCTTGGCACGTTCCACATCTTCTAAGGATGTCTTGAACATCCTTCTCCATCCCGGGCCAATAATAATGTTCCCTTAGCATGGTAAGGGTCTTGGACTCTCCAAAATGACCTGCTGAAGAACCTCCATGAACCTCCCTGATTAGAAGTTCATGAGTGCTACACTTAGGAATACACAACCGTACTCCTTTGAATAGATAGCCATCTTAGACTAGAAAATCTCCCTTGGGGTGATTTGAACATGCAGCATATAATCTCCCAAGGTCTTCATCTTCAGCATAAAGACTCCTAAGATGTTGAAAACCATGAATCAAAGCATCCAACTGAAATAATAGGAGATGTCTCCTTGATATTGCATCTGCACCTTGATTTAACTTGCCTGATTTGTGCTTGATGGTGAAATGGAGTGACTGAAGGAACTCAGCCCATTTGGGATGGCGTTAATTGAGCTTGTGTTGGCCTTGAATGTACTTTAAGGCTTCATGATCAGAATGAAGTATAAAATCACTAGCCACCAAATAATGACTCCAACGTTCAAGACACCGAAAAATAGCATAGCATTCCTTGTCATATGTGGAGTACTTTCTTCTTGAGTCACAAAGTTTTTCACTAAAGAAGGCTAATGGTTTACCTTCTTGAGTTAAAACTCCTCCAATGCCAACTCCTGATTCATCACACTCCACCTCGAACACCTTTTCAAAACATGGTAATGCAAGTACAGGTGCTTGAGTGAGCTTCTTCTTTACTTCCTCAAAAGCAGATTGTGCCTTAGGATTCCATTGAAATGAGGAACCTTTAAGCACTTCGGTCATGGGGGACATAATGGTGCTGAAAATCCGAATGAACCTCCTGTAAAAAGATGCCAATCCATGGAAGCTTCGAACATCATGAATACTTTGTGGTTGAGGCCAACTTCGAATAGCCTCTATCTTCCCTTCCTGGACCTTGATTCCTTCACTCGAAACAATGTAACCTAAGAAGGTAACTTCGTGAGTAAAAAAAGTACACTTCTTAAGATTACCATACAATTCTTCACGTTCTAGGACATGCATAATCTGAGTAAGGTAATGTTGATGTGCTTGCTCGTCCTTGGAATAAATAAGGATATTATCAAAATAGACCACCATGAACTTGCCAATGAATGGTCCGAAGACTTGATTCATCAATATCATGAATGTGCTAGGAGCATTCGAAAGACCGAATGGCATGACAAGCCACTCATATAAACCTCCCTTGGTTTTAAATGCAGTCTTCCACTCATCTCCGTCTCTGATGCGAATTTGATAGTAACCACTTCTCAAGTCAATCTTAGAGAATACCTTAGAACCATGTAATTCGTCCAACCTATCCTCAAGCCTAGGTATAGGGTACCTATAGTTGATTGTAATCTTATTGATAGATCGACTGTCTACACACATCCGTTGACTACCATCCTTCTTGGGAACCAATAAAGCAGGCACGGCACAGGGGCTAAGTGACTCACGCACAAGGCCCTTGGACATCAATTCTTCCACTTGCCTTTGTATTTCCATGGTTTCCTTTGGGTTCATTCTGTAGGCTGGTTTATTTGGGAGAATGGAACCGGGGATGAGGTCAATGTGGTGTTGGATATCCCTTTTTGGGGGTAAGCCATTTGGTATCTCTTCGGGGAATAAGTGACAGAATGTTCGGATGAGTGTTTTGGCAAAGGGGTGAGTTGGTAAGGCGGATTCTGGTTCATTTTGTGAGGTTAAGATCCACTCTTTAAAAGCCTTGAATTCATGATTTGAAGCTTTTAATAGAGTTTCACTAAAGGTGAGTAAACAACCAGAATGGTCATGGCCTTTTGTGGGTTTATTTTTGTGGAGCTCGGATGGGGATAGTGGTTTTAAGGTGATCTTCTTGCCTTCCTTGAACAAGGAGTAGGTTTTTAGGAAACCATCATGCATCACCTTCCTATCGTACAACCATGGCCTGCCTAGCAAAATGTGACAAGCATCCATGGGTATAACATCACACCAAAGCTGATCCTGGTAACTTGTAAGACCCCACCTTATCGTTTTCTATTAAGTTGCCTGTCTTACCTTTTTACGATATAAAATCGTATTTTAGTAACTATATGAGTTAAATGATTATCGATTTGGTTTTGGAAACTATAATTTTATTAAAAGGGATTATTATTGCTATTAATGATTTTAAAGTTAATTCGTGCTATTTGCGCCTTTAAATTGCATCGATAGTTTAATTTAGTCGTTATTCGATTCATTTAGTCGTTTTCCGAGTACGATTAGGTTTTCAACCTTAGAATTAGTTTAGGGTCTATTAATCAAACCTAGATGTATTTGGGAACGAAAGATCGATGAGCGATTGTCTAGAATAAGAGGTTCAGGATTGAGCTAGCAACTTTAGTTGAATGAGCAAGTTTTTCAAAAAAAAAAAAAGAAATCAAAAGGGGGCCGAGACCCCCTTGCTCTTCACGGCAAAATCACGCAGAGAGGGGGGGAGGTGCTCGACCGATCCCCACGCGAACCACTGGAGAGAGAGAGAGGGGGCATGCGATGGAGGGAGAGAGAAGGAGCACCGGCCGGCGCTGGCGCCGGTGCCGCGGTGCACAGCCGGCCATGGCCGTGGGCCGGCGAAGAGAGAGAGGGGGAGATCGGGTGAGAGTCAGAACGAGGGGCTCGGTTCGAGGCTGGGGTTTTGAGGCCCTCAACCCCACGCCGCCACCACCACCACCGTCGACGAGTGAGCCCAGGCACCGGCGACCCCCTCTGCACGGTGGTTGACTGGAAATCGGCCATGGTTTGGCCGAATTTAGCACAAGTAGAGCCGACACTCATACGAGATTCACAGGCATGGTGAGTTTCGAGCCTTTATCCTTCTTTAAGCTGAATTTCTATCCCAAACCCTCACTAATTGTGTGAAAATTGGATAAAATCGCGAATTACGGTTTTGGGTTTGGGCGAGGTTGAGTCAGACGCGAAGAGTGGACGAGTGTGTAGCTGTTGACGTTCGAATTTGGCCCCAATTCAAGCTAATTGCGTGTCTCTAGCATGGAATCGAGGTGGGTGTTCCTTGCCTCCTAAATTAGTATTAGTTTCGAAAATGTTTTCAGCAGATTGATGTTGCATGTCAAGTTAGGACTAGTTAGATTTGTTGAAAATGCCAAGTAATGGGCTATATGTGTTTAGGTTTGAGCCATTTGATTGATTGTGGCCTGAAATTATAAGTCGATGCAAGTTTTATGCATGTAATTGGGTTTATGCGTGAATTGGACGTGAGTGGGAATTATATGTAAACCGTTAATTTTTAAAGTTATAAAGGTGTAATTAGTTAGAATATGACTAAAGCAAGCTATGGTTTTAAAAGAATCGAAAACGAAGTTGATTTGATATATTTAGCGTTGATTCGAGTAATTAGCGATTCCTGAAAATGGATTGATTTTGAGGTTATGAAGGCGTAATTAGTTTGAATATGACTAAAGTGAGCTATGTTTTTAAAAGAATCGAAAACGAAGTTGTTTTAATATATTTAGCGTTAATTCGAATAATTAGCGATTTATGAAAATGGATTCATTTTGAGATTATAAAGACATAGTTAATTTGGAAACAACCTAAGAATGTTTTAAATCGATATATGTTTAGTTGATTGGTTATATTTTGAAGATGACATGAAGATGACATGTTTAGTTGACCTATTATGCCTTGATTAGTTTGAATTGGTTCGTTAAACGTTATTTCAAGTTAAGGCAACAAGGATGTATATGTATATGTGGCTAAAAGGTGCTGTATGCACAGGTAAGAGCCTAACCCTCCCCCTTTTTAATAAGTCCTTGTGATAACTTGTTATGCGAAAGAAATGGATGAAACGAGCTAGTAGTTGGATGGTTCGAGGATAACATCATGAGCGTTTGAGGTCTTGTGTGTATGGTGAAAGTGAGGAGGGAGACTGGGTTGTGAATTACCGCAATCGTGTGGATTGCGAGGCCATATGTGGCTTATTGTGTTGAATTGATGTGATTGATATGAAGTGCTTAAATGTGATATATGTGATGTATATGCTTAAATGCTTAAATTGCTTTATGTGCATAAGAGTGGGTTTTTCAAAGAAAGATTTCATGTTTTGAAATGATAGTAGCCATAACTATTAATGCATGATGGCCTATTTTAATTAAATGAAAACAGTTTTGGGAGTGAACTCGCTTGAACGGGGGAATCCCTAAAGAGTTTTTATAAAGGTGTGAGTTATACGTTAAATGATTTTACGATTTGAAACGCAAAGTTATAGCCGTTATGGCCGATACGCTTTAAGTGGCTAAGATAATGTGCTGCGGACAATATGAAATGATATGAATAATGTTACCTAGGGGATAAGTCCGGATAAACCCTAGAGGCCCTGACGAGGGTTGATGTAAAGGTCCGATATGTTATATGTAGCCATCCCGGGAATAAGAGCTTAAGCGTGAGCGTTAGGTCTCACTATGAGGTCGAGAATAGTTCTCACCTAATCAGCACCCTGTAATGATCTTATGCCAGAAGTACTTTGTATAACGATAAGAAAAGCAATTGGCTTTTGCCATTTTATATGTTTTAAGGTTTTAAGGAAAAAGAATGTTTTACGGGCCCAAAGAGGCCAGTTGAATGAAATGTGAAAAGTTTATAAGGATCAATATGCGACCGATATGAAAGAATATGAGCCGCAAGGGGCTAAGAGAAGGGTTTTTATGGGCCTCAAGAGGCTAAATGAAATGTTTTCAAAGAAAGGAAAGAAAGTTTTCTTTGTATGTTCTATGCTTTTCTTATAAATGATAGTGGAATGCTAAGTAAGATGCGATTACGAAAAAGAAGGCCTTATGAGCTTGTTTTATGCATAACCTATGAATGACACTTGGCATCTGTGTATGACTTAAGCATATCATATGAATACGAAATAAAATCTCTTTTAAGAAGGGCAATAGCCTCAGGAGGTTCAGTGATGGAAATGTCACCACGCCCTTTGATTTAAAAGAATCAAATCAATTTAGCATTACTAATATGCGGGTTAAAGGTTGTATAATTCAACCAAGTTTTGTTTTAGTTGTTCTATTGCAGGGCATAAGGTTCATTCCAGCACTGACCTGATTTTGTGAGCAATTTTCGAGAAGCATCAACATGGTTTAAGTCTGATATTTTTACATGGATTTCAAGTTCAAGATGTAAGCTTTCCAACAAGACAAGTTTCATCAAATTTGGAGTTCATTTGGTCGTCCAAATCAGCCAAAAACCAAGAGATGTCAAAACTGCCCAGCAATCCAGAATTAACACGGTTTTGTTTAAATCATAACTTAAGCTATACTAATGCTTAAGTTACGAATTTATACATTTTTGGAGTCCTCAAGATGTGTACTTTCAGGTCCAAGCATCAAATTCCAATAATGCACACAAGAGGATGAAGAAACAAGGTGTTTTTCCAAACCGGTCAGATTAGGCCCTAATCTGCGCGGTAAAATGTTTAAGCCTAATTACCCTACTTAAACATGTCCTAACCTTGATTTCTTTATTGGGGGGGATTATAGACATCCTAAAGTTACCCCCCCATGATTAAAATCGCAATCATACTCACTTTTGCTTTGCTTACAAATTGCCATAAAAACCGGACGAAACTGCCCCTGAACCCGGTTTTGTATAAACCGGTTCTTTTGAAACCTCCAGCCAGATTTCTTCACTCAAATGCAGCTAGGCACGACCATCTATGCTTGGCACACACTTCTAAGCCTTCATGGATTGGTTGCATGGCCAAAAGGAGGTCCAATGGGAGCTAGATTGGTGGCATTGAGTTGCTGAATTCCTATTGGCTAGCCGTAATCACTTTGCGGCTGTCCAATGAGGTTGAAGCAACAATCTCAGCAGATTTTTAGCTTAGTTTAAGTGTGTATTAAGTGTTGTAATGATGTATTAATAGTTTAGACAAATATTAGATTCATGTTTTGATGTATGAGATTAGTTTAAGATACTTGTAAACTAGATTAGCAAAATCAGGTTGTAATTAGCTCACTAATCCTTTCCTACCTAGGAAGGAAAAGGTGAGGTGTATGTGTGCTTGTATTCTTAGCTTGGCCATCATCTTTTGCTGCTTATTTAAGAGAGCACATGGCCAAGGCAAGATATACAACCCCTTTGAATGATAAAATCAGATTGAGAGCATTTGTGCTTTCCTCTTTCAAACTCTTACTTGCTTATCCTTAATTAGGCCAATTAAGGTAGTGATCAAGTGAGTCTTAAGCAAATGTTAAGTGGTGTTTCTGTATCTTAACACTTTGTTTAAGGGCCCTAAACTTAGCTTGGTGGTGTTTCTGTATCCTTGCCTAAGTTTAGTTCTATCAAAAACCGATGATATACTCAAGGTGTTTCAAGGAAGGTTAAAGTGGATTTGCTAGCTTTAATTTGAAGTTAGTAATCCTTACTTAATTCTTCTTTCCATTTCCACACATCCATAACCCTTCCCATGTCCATATCCATGCTTAATTCAAGCTAAGAAAACTCCCTTCGGCATAGCTTTTCTTCCAAACACAAAACCACCCCAAACCGTGCACCATGGAAAAAGCTAGGCAAAGTGGGCAGCAAAGTGGCACGGCCTGCCCGTGCCATTAGGCACGACCGTGCCACCCCCAAGGGTCTC
>JACYFF010031280.1:0-10945 GCA_017589665.1 Selenicereus undatus
AACTAAACTCAAGTAATCTACATTCCGGCCCATCACCACACGCTCCACTAATATACTCAGCAAATGGAGCTTTGAAGCATGTGGGCAGCCGAAATGTAGGGATCCCTTTTCGGCTAGCCAATCTCAATGAAGAGACAACATTGTTTATTCCCTTGCTCCTATTGGTTTCCTTTGCTCATGCTTCCACCACTCCTAGGCTTCCTTGAGTCGTGTGCCATGCTTGGGAAGTGAGCCAATCTAGCTAGAAAAGAGGATGGTCGGCTGTTTTGATGGGGAAGAAAATCGGTTACTTGAACCTGGTTCAAGTGAACCACGGCTGGCCGGTTTTGGTGCAATTTGTAATCGCAGCAAAAGTGGGCATGATTTGGTTTTTAAACTTGGGGGCTAATTTTAGGATGTGTATAATCTCCCCCTAAAAAGAAATCAAGGTTAGGATGTGTTTAAGTGGGGTAATTAAACACAAACATAAAACCGTGCAAAATGGGGGTCCAATGGGAACGGTTCAGAAAAGCTCCTTGATTCTTCATCCTCTTGTGTGCGTGATTTGAAATCAATGCTTGGACTTGATTGTACAATTCTTGAGGATTCCAAAAATGCAAAAATTCATGACTTAAGCCATGGTTAGGCCTAAGAAATGAGACTGACAAAACCGGGCTGTTTTGAGGGGTTAGCCCGTGGACACCATCTTGAATGATGTAAGTGTCAATGGATATCACTACCCAAGCTAACTCACATCAAATGGAAGTGAAAAACTTAAGAATGGATCACGGTCTAGGTGGCACGGTCGTGCCTATGAGCACGGTCAGACCGTGCCACTTTGCTGTCCAGAAAACTGTGAGGGAAGGAAAAGAGCACGGTAGAGTGATCTTGTAGGTCACTTCGGTTTTTGCTTCTTTAGTGAATTGTAAATAGTGAAAATGGATGTGAAAGAGAGTATTTGAAGTGGGGAAATGAATGGATGTCAAAGATTAGCTAAGTAAAAGCAATTAACTTATAATCCAAGCTAATTACTTCACTAAGCAAATCATGGAGATGATTCTAGAATAGGATAGAACTAAACCTGAGATTGGATACAGAATCACCACCAACCTTCAAGCTTAGGGCCCTAAATCTTGATTAAGATACAGAATCACCACTTAATCAAGGTTAAGACTCACTTGGACACCACCTTAATTGGCCTAATTAAGGATAAGCAAGTAAGAGTTTGGGAAGAAGAAAGCAAATGCTCTCAAACTTTGATTTTCATTCAACAAGTTATGATTTGAAACTAAGGCCTTGGAGTGCTTTTATGAAACAGCAAAAATGGCCAAAGCTTCCTAGCTATACAGGTCCCCCTCCCCTTTCCTTCCTAGTAAGGAAATGTTTAGTGACTAATACAACTAGTTAAGCTAATTAAGGTGCAAACGTCATTACTAGAATTAATACATCACTAACATGAACTAAAATATTGTCTAGGATAATTATACAATCTTAAACACTTGCTTAGCTTCTAAAACAACCAGCAAAGGCAAGGAGGAGCATGTGCTAGCCGAAATTTGCATGGAGAATTGTGGCTGGCCAATAGGAACACGACACCATTCTTCTCTTTGTCATGCTTCTATTGGTTTCTCTTCCAAGGGGCAGCCAATGCTAGAGTAGTTAGGGATGTGTTCCATAATTGGAGAGTGTGTCTATCCACTTGCAAGGGGCTTGGCCGGCTGGTTTGAGGGGAAAGAAAACCGGCTCTTTAAAACTGGGTTCATGCTTTGCTGGCCGACTTTGGAGGCTTTTCGTTTTCATAGCAAAAACGAATGATATAAGTGTCAAGGGAAATCACTACCCAAGCTAACTCACACCAAATGGAAGTGAAAAAGCCAAGATTGAGTCACGGCTAAGGTGGCACGGTCATGCCTAAGAGCACGGCCACCCGTGCCAACTTGCTGTCCACAAAGCCGTGGAGAAGTGAAATGACCACGGTTGAGTGCCCTTGAATGTTACTTCGGTTTTGGCTCTTTTTGGTGAATGGCAAGTAATGGATTTGGATGTAAAAGAGAGTATTTGAAGTGGGAAAGTGAATGAATGTGGAAGATTAGCTAAGTAAAAGTAATTAACCACTAATCCATGCTAATTACTTCACTAAGCAAATCATGGAGTTGAATCTAGAATAGGATAGAACTAAACCTGAGATTGGATACAGAATCACCACCAACCATCAAGCTTAGGGCCCTTAATCTCGATTAAGATACAAAAACACCATTTAATCAAGCTTAAGACTCACTTGGACACCACCTTAATTGGATAAGCAAGCAAGGATTTTGAGAGAGGAAAGCTAGAGATGCTCTCACGGTTTGGATTTCAAAATCTGAGTTATGTTATCTTCCTTGGCCGAAATGGGCTTACATACTAGAAGGGAAACAATACTAGGCTAGAAAATGCCCACATCACTTTCCTTCCTAGTGAGGAAAAGTGTTAGGACCAATCTAAGTACATGATTAGCTAGTAATACAACCGGTTATGCTAAATAAGGTTACATCATGCCTTAACTAATACTAATACATCCAATTATGCATCTAACCTTTGTCTAGCTTGATTATACATTACTTAGGCTTGTGTTTAGCACTAATACAAGCAGCAAAATGAAGGGAGAAGCACATGGCAGCCGAAATTTGCATGGCCACTTTACGGCTAGCCAATGAAAATTAAGCACACAAGGTGACACCATCTTCTCTCCCATTGGTTGCTTCTTCTCTAGGTTTTCCCCAATCCAACGCAGCTTGGAGAGAGTGCCAAGCTTGGGAGGTGTGCCATTCAAGTTGTTTGGTGAGAGTGGCCAGCTGGTTTGAGGAGGAAAAAACCGGGAAGATCCGGTTTAAGTGAACCGGGTTGAAGGGGCCCGTTCAACCGGTTTTTTGATGCATTTTATTTACATAGGGAAAACGACCATGGTAGTGATTTTAAAGGTGGGGGGTAACTTTAGGATGTGTAGAATCCCCCCCCCCCTAAAGAAAATCAAGGTTACAAAATGGTTTTGAGGGTTAATAAACGTAATGTTTCCAACCCTGTAAAACCGGGGCAAAATGGGATGACTTCAAAAATGGCCTTCATCTTCAATCCTCTTGAATGCGTGACTTGGAACGAACACTTGGACCTGCAAAACCACATCAAAAGGATTCCAAAAATGTAAAAATGTTAGGCCTACACCACATTATAGCTTAGGAAATCATGTACACAAAACCGGCCACTTTGAAGCTAGTGAACCCGTTTGCACCATTTGCTTCTCCTTGCAAAATAAGAGCCATTCTCTTGGCTTCTGACCTTGTCCTTGGACGTGAGTTACTTGCATCTTCTTGAACATGGTCTTGGCTAGGTAGGATTCCATCATCCTCCCCTTGTTGAAAAGATTTGCTCCTCAAATCTTGTGGGGGGAAATCTGGATAGAATGGACTCAAATCATCCACGTGGAAAGTGGCAGAAACTTCATACCCACCTGGAAGGTCCACCTTATAAGCATTGTCATTGATCTTTTCAATCACTTCAAAGGGACCATCAACTCTTGGCATAAGCTTGTTTTTCGCTTAGAAGGAAACCGTTCCTTCCTATGATGAATCCATACCAAGTCTCCAGGTTGAAACACAATCTTTCTCCTATGCTTGTTGGCGTGTGCTTCATAGGCTGCATTTGTCTTTTCAATTCTCGCTTTCACCAACTCATTGAGCTTTTGGATCTCTTTTACTCTTGTTGCTGCATCAACATGGGGCTTTTGGTCTTGGGGCCGGGGAGTAAGATCAGTACGACTCAAAGGATCAATCCCATACACCACATTGAATGGTGAAAGACCTGTAGCCTTGCTAGGTGCCCTGTTATATGCAAACTCAACATGTGGTAAGAGTAAATCCCAGGCTTTAGCATGAGGTTTAATCAATGCCCTTGGAAGAGTACCTAAGGTTCGATTAGTAACCTCAGTTTGGCCATCAGTTTGGGCGTGACAAGTAGTACTAAACAACAACTTAGTACCAAGTTTCTTCCATAGTGTAATCCAGAAATGACTTGGGAACTTTGTATCCCTATCAGAAACAATAGACTTAGGAATACCATGTAATCTTGTTACCTCCCTGAAATAAAGCTCGGCAATGTGTGTAGCATCATTGGTTTTATTACATGGAATGAAGTGTGCCATCTTCGAAATCCTGTCTACCACCACAAATATTGAGTCTTTACCTCTTTGGGTCTTGGGCAGTTCCAAAATGAAGTCCATACTCACGTCCACCCATGGTTGTGTTGGTATGGGCAATGGGGTGTACAAGCCTTGTGGTAGAGTGTGACTTTTAGCAGCTTGGCACGTTCCACATCTTCTAAGGATGTCTTGAACATCCTTCTCCATCCCGGGCCAATAATAATGTTCCCTTAGCATGGTAAGGGTCTTGGACTCTCCAAAATGACCTGCTGAAGAACCTCCATGAACCTCCCTGATTAGAAGTTCATGAGTGCTACACTTAGGAATACACAACCGTACTCCTTTGAATAGATAGCCATCTTAGACTAGAAAATCTCCCTTGGGGTGATTTGAACATGCAGCATATAATCTCCCAAGGTCTTCATCTTCAGCATAAAGACTCCTAAGATGTTGAAAACCATGAATCAAAGCATCCAACTGAAATAATAGGAGATGTCTCCTTGATATTGCATCTGCACCTTGATTTAACTTGCCTGATTTGTGCTTGATGGTGAAATGGAGTGACTGAAGGAACTCAGCCCATTTGGGATGGCGTTAATTGAGCTTGTGTTGGCCTTGAATGTACTTTAAGGCTTCATGATCAGAATGAAGTATAAAATCACTAGCCACCAAATAATGACTCCAACGTTCAAGACACCGAAAAATAGCATAGCATTCCTTGTCATATGTGGAGTACTTTCTTCTTGAGTCACAAAGTTTTTCACTAAAGAAGGCTAATGGTTTACCTTCTTGAGTTAAAACTCCTCCAATGCCAACTCCTGATTCATCACACTCCACCTCGAACACCTTTTCAAAACATGGTAATGCAAGTACAGGTGCTTGAGTGAGCTTCTTCTTTACTTCCTCAAAAGCAGATTGTGCCTTAGGATTCCATTGAAATGAGGAACCTTTAAGCACTTCGGTCATGGGGGACATAATGGTGCTGAAAATCCGAATGAACCTCCTGTAAAAAGATGCCAATCCATGGAAGCTTCGAACATCATGAATACTTTGTGGTTGAGGCCAACTTCGAATAGCCTCTATCTTCCCTTCCTGGACCTTGATTCCTTCACTCGAAACAATGTAACCTAAGAAGGTAACTTCGTGAGTAAAAAAAGTACACTTCTTAAGATTACCATACAATTCTTCACGTTCTAGGACATGCATAATCTGAGTAAGGTAATGTTGATGTGCTTGCTCGTCCTTGGAATAAATAAGGATATTATCAAAATAGACCACCATGAACTTGCCAATGAATGGTCCGAAGACTTGATTCATCAATATCATGAATGTGCTAGGAGCATTCGAAAGACCGAATGGCATGACAAGCCACTCATATAAACCTCCCTTGGTTTTAAATGCAGTCTTCCACTCATCTCCGTCTCTGATGCGAATTTGATAGTAACCACTTCTCAAGTCAATCTTAGAGAATACCTTAGAACCATGTAATTCGTCCAACCTATCCTCAAGCCTAGGTATAGGGTACCTATAGTTGATTGTAATCTTATTGATAGATCGACTGTCTACACACATCCGTTGACTACCATCCTTCTTGGGAACCAATAAAGCAGGCACGGCACAGGGGCTAAGTGACTCACGCACAAGGCCCTTGGACATCAATTCTTCCACTTGCCTTTGTATTTCCATGGTTTCCTTTGGGTTCATTCTGTAGGCTGGTTTATTTGGGAGAATGGAACCGGGGATGAGGTCAATGTGGTGTTGGATATCCCTTTTTGGGGGTAAGCCATTTGGTATCTCTTCGGGGAATAAGTGACAGAATGTTCGGATGAGTGTTTTGGCAAAGGGGTGAGTTGGTAAGGCGGATTCTGGTTCATTTTGTGAGGTTAAGATCCACTCTTTAAAAGCCTTGAATTCATGATTTGAAGCTTTTAATAGAGTTTCACTAAAGGTGAGTAAACAACCAGAATGGTCATGGCCTTTTGTGGGTTTATTTTTGTGGAGCTCGGATGGGGATAGTGGTTTTAAGGTGATCTTCTTGCCTTCCTTGAACAAGGAGTAGGTTTTTAGGAAACCATCATGCATCACCTTCCTATCGTACAACCATGGCCTGCCTAGCAAAATGTGACAAGCATCCATGGGTATAACATCACACCAAAGCTGATCCTGGTAACTTGTAAGACCCCACCTTATCGTTTTCTATTAAGTTGCCTGTCTTACCTTTTTACGATATAAAATCGTATTTTAGTAACTATATGAGTTAAATGATTATCGATTTGGTTTTGGAAACTATAATTTTATTAAAAGGGATTATTATTGCTATTAATGATTTTAAAGTTAATTCGTGCTATTTGCGCCTTTAAATTGCATCGATAGTTTAATTTAGTCGTTATTCGATTCATTTAGTCGTTTTCCGAGTACGATTAGGTTTTCAACCTTAGAATTAGTTTAGGGTCTATTAATCAAACCTAGATGTATTTGGGAACGAAAGATCGATGAGCGATTGTCTAGAATAAGAGGTTCAGGATTGAGCTAGCAACTTTAGTTGAATGAGCAAGTTTTTCAAAAAAAAAAAAAGAAATCAAAAGGGGGCCGAGACCCCCTTGCTCTTCACGGCAAAATCACGCAGAGAGGGGGGGGAGGTGCTCGACCGATCCCCACGCGAACCACTGGAGAGAGAGAGAGGGGGCATGCGATGGAGGGAGAGAGAAGGAGCACCGGCCGGCGCTGGCGCCGGTGCCGCGGTGCACAGCCGGCCATGGCCGTGGGCCGGCGAAGAGAGAGAGGGGGAGATCGGGTGAGAGTCAGAACGAGGGGCTCGGTTCGAGGCTGGGGTTTTGAGGCCCTCAACCCCACGCCGCCACCACCACCACCGTCGACGAGTGAGCCCAGGCACCGGCGACCCCCTCTGCACGGTGGTTGACTGGAAATCGGCCATGGTTTGGCCGAATTTAGCACAAGTAGAGCCGACACTCATACGAGATTCACAGGCATGGTGAGTTTCGAGCCTTTATCCTTCTTTAAGCTGAATTTCTATCCCAAACCCTCACTAATTGTGTGAAAATTGGATAAAATCGCGAATTACGGTTTTGGGTTTGGGCGAGGTTGAGTCAGACGCGAAGAGTGGACGAGTGTGTAGCTGTTGACGTTCGAATTTGGCCCCAATTCAAGCTAATTGCGTGTCTCTAGCATGGAATCGAGGTGGGTGTTCCTTGCCTCCTAAATTAGTATTAGTTTCGAAAATGTTTTCAGCAGATTGATGTTGCATGTCAAGTTAGGACTAGTTAGATTTGTTGAAAATGCCAAGTAATGGGCTATATGTGTTTAGGTTTGAGCCATTTGATTGATTGTGGCCTGAAATTATAAGTCGATGCAAGTTTTATGCATGTAATTGGGTTTATGCGTGAATTGGACGTGAGTGGGAATTATATGTAAACCGTTAATTTTTAAAGTTATAAAGGTGTAATTAGTTAGAATATGACTAAAGCAAGCTATGGTTTTAAAAGAATCGAAAACGAAGTTGATTTGATATATTTAGCGTTGATTCGAGTAATTAGCGATTCCTGAAAATGGATTGATTTTGAGGTTATGAAGGCGTAATTAGTTTGAATATGACTAAAGTGAGCTATGTTTTTAAAAGAATCGAAAACGAAGTTGTTTTAATATATTTAGCGTTAATTCGAATAATTAGCGATTTATGAAAATGGATTCATTTTGAGATTATAAAGACATAGTTAATTTGGAAACAACCTAAGAATGTTTTAAATCGATATATGTTTAGTTGATTGGTTATATTTTGAAGATGACATGAAGATGACATGTTTAGTTGACCTATTATGCCTTGATTAGTTTGAATTGGTTCGTTAAACGTTATTTCAAGTTAAGGCAACAAGGATGTATATGTATATGTGGCTAAAAGGTGCTGTATGCACAGGTAAGAGCCTAACCCTCCCCCTTTTTAATAAGTCCTTGTGATAACTTGTTATGCGAAAGAAATGGATGAAACGAGCTAGTAGTTGGATGGTTCGAGGATAACATCATGAGCGTTTGAGGTCTTGTGTGTATGGTGAAAGTGAGGAGGGAGACTGGGTTGTGAATTACCGCAATCGTGTGGATTGCGAGGCCATATGTGGCTTATTGTGTTGAATTGATGTGATTGATATGAAGTGCTTAAATGTGATATATGTGATGTATATGCTTAAATGCTTAAATTGCTTTATGTGCATAAGAGTGGGTTTTTCAAAGAAAGATTTCATGTTTTGAAATGATAGTAGCCATAACTATTAATGCATGATGGCCTATTTTAATTAAATGAAAACAGTTTTGGGAGTGAACTCGCTTGAACGGGGGAATCCCTAAAGAGTTTTTATAAAGGTGTGAGTTATACGTTAAATGATTTTACGATTTGAAACGCAAAGTTATAGCCGTTATGGCCGATACGCTTTAAGTGGCTAAGATAATGTGCTGCGGACAATATGAAATGATATGAATAATGTTACCTAGGGGATAAGTCCGGATAAACCCTAGAGGCCCTGACGAGGGTTGATGTAAAGGTCCGATATGTTATATGTAGCCATCCCGGGAATAAGAGCTTAAGCGTGAGCGTTAGGTCTCACTATGAGGTCGAGAATAGTTCTCACCTAATCAGCACCCTGTAATGATCTTATGCCAGAAGTACTTTGTATAACGATAAGAAAAGCAATTGGCTTTTGCCATTTTATATGTTTTAAGGTTTTAAGGAAAAAGAATGTTTTACGGGCCCAAAGAGGCCAGTTGAATGAAATGTGAAAAGTTTATAAGGATCAATATGCGACCGATATGAAAGAATATGAGCCGCAAGGGGCTAAGAGAAGGGTTTTTATGGGCCTCAAGAGGCTAAATGAAATGTTTTCAAAGAAAGGAAAGAAAGTTTTCTTTGTATGTTCTATGCTTTTCTTATAAATGATAGTGGAATGCTAAGTAAGATGCGATTACGAAAAAGAAGGCCTTATGAGCTTGTTTTATGCATAACCTATGAATGACACTTGGCATCTGTGTATGACTTAAGCATATCATATGAATACGAAATAAAATCTCTTTTAAGAAGGGCAATAGCCTCAGGAGGTTCAGTGATGGAAATGTCACCACGCCCTTTGATTTAAAAGAATCAAATCAATTTAGCATTACTAATATGCGGGTTAAAGGTTGTATAATTCAACCAAGTTTTGTTTTAGTTGTTCTATTGCAGGGCATAAGGTTCATTCCAGCACTGACCTGATTTTGTGAGCAATTTTCGAGAAGCATCAACATGGTTTAAGTCTGATATTTTTACATGGATTTCAAGTTCAAGATGTAAGCTTTCCAACAAGACAAGTTTCATCAAATGTGGAGTTCATTTGGTCGTCCAAATCAGCCAAAAACCAAGAGATGTCAAAACTGCCCAGCAATCCAGAATTAACACGGTTTTGTTTAAATCATAACTTAAGCTATACTAATGCTTAAGTTACGAATTTATACATTTTTGGAGTCCTCAAGATGTGTACTTTCAGGTCCAAGCATCAAATTCCAATAATGCACACAAGAGGATGAAGAAACAAGGTGTTTTTCCAAACCGGTCAGATTAGGCCCTAATCTGCGCGGTAAAATGTTTAAGCCTAATTACCCTACTTAAACATGTCCTAACCTTGATTTCTTTATTGGGGGGGGATTATAGACATCCTAAAGTTACCCCCCCATGATTAAAATCGCAATCATACTCACTTTTGCTTTGCTTACAAATTGCCATAAAAACCGGACGAAACTGCCCCTGAACCCAGTTTTGTATAAACCGGTTCTTTTGAAACCTCCAGCCAGATTTCTTCACTCAAATGCAGCTAGGCACGACCATCTATGCTTGGCACACACTTCTAAGCCTTCATGGATTGGTTGCATGGCCAAAAGGAGGTCCAATGGGAGCTAGATTGGTGGCATTGAGTTGCTGAATTCCTATTGGCTAGCCGTAATCACTTTGCGGCTGTCCAATGAGGTTGAAGCAACAATCTCAGCAGATTTTTAGCTTAGTTTAAGTGTGTATTAAGTGTTGTAATGATGTATTAATAGTTTAGACAAATATTAGATTCATGTTTTGATGTATGAGATTAGTTTAAGATACTTGTAAACTAGATTAGCAAAATCAGGTTGTAATTAGCTCACTAATCCTTTCCTACCTAGGAAGGAAAAGGTGAGGTGTATGTGTGCTTGTATTCTTAGCTTGGCCATCATCTTTTGCTGCTTATTTAAGAGAGCACATGGCCAAGGCAAGATATACAACCCCTTTGAATGATAAAATCAGATTGAGAGCATTTGTGCTTTCCTCTTTCAAACTCTTACTTGCTTATCCTTAATTAGGCCAATTAAGGTAGTGATCAAGTGAGTCTTAAGCAAATGTTAAGTGGTGTTTCTGTATCTTAACACTTTGTTTAAGGGCCCTAAACTTAGCTTGGTGGTGTTTCTGTATCCTTGCTTAAGTTTAGTTCTATCAAAAACCGATGATATACTCAAGGTGTTTCGGGGAAGGTTAAAGTGGATTTGCTAGCTTTAATTTGAAGTTAGTAATCCTTACTTAATTCTTCTTTCCATTTCCACACATCCATAACCCTTCCCATGTCCATATCCATGCTTAATTCAAGCTAAGAAAACTCCCTTTGGCATAGCTTTTCTTCCAAACACAAAACCACCCCAAACCGTGCACCATGGAAAAAGCTAGGCAAAGTGGGCAGCAAAGTGGCATGGCCTGCCCGTGCCATTAGGCACGACCGTGCCACCCCCAAGGGTCTC